>JAVSBS010027049.1:44431-69121 GCA_033124195.1 Coracias cyanogaster | reverse complement strand
AGACCCGTTCTCTCAAAGATAACTCAGTAAAAAAAGAGAACTGATAGCAGAATGGTAAAACCTTAAATTTGTGAAACAAGACACAAGTCATCAGCCGGAGTTCACAGAAATGGAACTACACTACTTTTGCATCATTGACAGATCACGGTTCAGAACAGCCTGGTTATCTTAAGTCTCATGTTTCTTTCTCAGCCTCACTCCTCAACTGAACATATGTGAGTATCATTCCAGGCCTATCACATGTTGAAGCAGAATTACTTGTCTGTTAAACGAATACAAGCACTTTCCACTCCCTCTCCATACCTGACCAAAAGAGTCAGTGAAGGCAGAGTTACTGCCATTCATCACACGTCCTTCAGAGCTCTGTTTTCTCGCAAGTACCATGACACCACATCCTCTGTGGAAGGACACAGGACAGTTGAGGAAAAGAGATTTTTTGAGGTACACAGTGCAAACAAACCCCATATCAAAACACAGATTACTATTTCACTGCACAGATTATCAGACAAAAAAGTCACAAATGGCCTCGATGGAACTTCTCCAAACTTGTGGGCAGAGGAAAAATGAAAGGATAAACTCTACTTCCCCTGCCTGCCTTAATTTTTAAATGCTGATATCACCTACGTTTCATCCCTAACTAAAAAGTTATGTCTTTTCAGGTCTAGAACATGAGCGCCCTTTCTTCCAATACTCCTGTAATATGTTCCCTAACCTTGATGAAGCAGTAGGTGTTTGGAACTTGTTCTATCCTGTGATGATTGAAGCTTGTCAAGGAGACACAATTCTCTGTTAAATCCTTACCACTTCTTTACAGCAGACATCAGATTACAGATAAATTATTTGTGAGGATACAAATAACCTCATTCATAGTCAAATTTAAAATTGTACAAAATTTAGTAACTGTGAAATAGTTGCTCCTCTCCAACCATATCATGGCTTTCTCTCATTTGGGGGAATCATACCAGTCATGAGATTTTTGATGCTACCTTTATTTTTCAATACTCCTTAACAATGGTGTTCATAATTTGAAAGATAATAGAAAGAACTTCATCAGTTAATATGCTCCACTCCTCAGAATGCAGCAGTATAAACACTAATGTCTAATGTACTACAAGCAGGAGGTAACACGGAGTATGCTGTTTGACAGAGGTGCAGAAACAGAAGTCAGGCTGCCTGAAGAGCACTCTTTGAGTAGTTCAGTTTCTTTTACAAACACTTTCCATGCAGTTCTGGATCCAAGTAATTCCAACATTGTTTTCTAAAAACACCAGACCCTTAATGGAAAAACTGCTGCTAGCTATGTGTTCATTAGAATTGGAAATGGAGAGTCACTCTTCTAGCCTAGAGCCAGAAGGTGGGCTATCTTGGAGGCAGGGCTGATAGCTTTTGAATACCAGATGAAGTCTATAGATACGAGACTGGTGTCAAATGACAAGAGCCTTAAGCAGATGGATGACAGTGTGTGTGCACTATAGGCTGTTGTTAATTTACTAGCTAGAGATAATGCTTCTTTAAAATTAAAAATGAGTCATTGGAAAACAGCCCGAGAGGCCATAGCCTGCAGATTTCAGGCCTCCTGGCAGGCCTGCATTGTGGGGGATATGGTTTTTTAGAGTTATGAAAATTAAAATTGCATGTTAGAGAGAAAGATAATGTAATTGTTTCTCTTACTAGCTATTTATGCTATTCATACTCTGGACTTGTAATTCACAAGAACATTTTCAGTAAAATGGAATAAACTAGTCACAGTAACTCACAGACAAGATATAGAGATGGATGGCAAAGATGTATAATATTAATGAACTGTCAAGTGGCAAGATGTGGAGTTTATGTTGGTGACTATGCTTTTATTATTTTAGCATGACCATGTATAATGTCATTCCTTTCCACTATTGCTCTGCATAGGACTTTTCATTGCCATTGTGTTATGTTGGAAATAGCACTTTTCCTCTGCTTTGATCTTGGGATGAAAATTTCCTGTCATGTCTCTTGTAAGAGCATCAATATATTTCCATATCATAACATAGACAGGGCTGCCTCATTCTTGCCTTGCTCCAAATACATGACCAGACATCAGACTCACTGTAGAATTTCTTAGAGTTCAGTTTAACAAAAGTAACTTATCTCCAAAGGCAAAAAAAGGGAACCGTAAAGAACAAGGACACAAGTGTATCACTTCTCATGCTGGTCTCTAAGGGCTACCATCTATTAAGCAGTCTAAAACTTACTAGGGCACTCACCACCATCTAAGTTTAAGGAAACAGTGAAGAATTCAAACAGTCTGCTGTTCAGAGAGTCTGGAGTATGGCTGTCTAAATAGCTAGAATGGTTCTTGATCCCTACAAGTATTTATAAAGGCACCGTAACAACTTAACTCATTGTCTTATGATCAAATTCTAACAGACCTGAAAGATATGCTGTAGGAAATGCAACCCTAAAAATGAGATGATTCCTTTAATATTTTCATCTATCCAATGTAAAAATAGAAATGCCCAACAATTTTACAGCCCTCTATGCCCCTACAGATGTTGGTGCTTGTTGAATATCATTATCTGTATAATCCCAGTTTAAAGATACAAAGGAACAAAGTGATAAATCAGTTAGTGACAGTCAGAAGAAGAACCCAGTCCTTGTGACACCCTGTCCTGTATCCTTACAGCTGGAACACAGGGTTCACATGATTTTTAAATCCATAACACCACTGAGCTGATGCAGAAAGCCTGCTACTCTATTCCAAAGCACTCTACACTGACTCAGCACCCTTGAGCTCAGCAGTATTACTGATGCTCTACATGCATGTGAATGATGGCACAATTGAATATGGGATATTTAAAGAGATGTTCTTCAAAGCTTAAAAAGAATTGAGAGGAAAGAAGGTGAAAAATATGCATACAGTGAATTAGTTATCCTGCATAATATGCTACAATCAAAGTCACATATAAATATTTATGTACAGTGCACTGCCCATGCAATATTGTACCAATTTCTCTCAGACAGTGACAGTGACCTCTGTGCACCAACTGGCATTTTTCAGCTTTAGACAACTTTAAGACAAAAATGTCAACCACAGATTGATACATTGTCCAGCCCTATGAGTAAAGATGTCCAGGTATTTCAGTGCAGCAGCAGCTATGTAAAAGCGCTCTGCATTTCCACTTGAAGGTGAAAGCTGACTTTACAAAAAAGTTTCTCTTTTTTTCAGTCCTATGCAACACCACCTGTCTCATCAGCAGGACCACTCTAAAGGGATGGGCCTCAAGGCACCTCAGTCCCAAGATTCTCCATGCCTCATTCTTCATCCACGCTGCTAGTAATGTACCATCACTGGCACAGTTACACCTGAACACTCTGGTGCTGCCAAACACCTGGCTTGATTTTCTACTGTCCAAATGAAAAATAAGCATAATCTGCTTTTTGAGGATACAGCAAATGAGGGAGTTCATGACAAATTGTGTTGGTTTATGCAGAATAGTGATAATAATATACAAATGAGAAATTTTTGCTTAATGAATAATACTAATCACGTTTCAACAAATGCTGTGCCCTTCTAATTAGAGAGAATGCATAAAATCAGCTTAATTTATTTGTGACTAGTTATACATAGTTTAAATATTTACTAGAGATTTACTCTAACGTTTGAAATTATTTTAAACAGTTCTTGCAGTAAAAGCAGACCTAGTAATGTGAAGGAGGTTACAATTCTAACTGCTGCTCTCCCTTTCATTATGCAGTGTGTGATGTATATCCTCAGTTTTCAAGATGCAAGAGAAAGGATATTATTGATTTACATGCTAATTCTCCAACTGTTACTAATTTTCTTGATTCCTGCTTCCAAAGTTGCACTTCCAACATTCATCACTCTAGTACACTAGAGGGGCTGAGCATCTTTTTCAATAAATTACAGGAACTATGACTAATTATAGTGATATTAACTATGCAAAGTAATGTGTAACTTAAAATGGATACGTTTATCATTTCAAATTATGCTTTTGACTCTTGATGGCCTAATACATGGATGCTTTTCTTTTTTTTTAAATACAGATTATGAACTGTGCAATATTTTTTAAAAAAATCTGTTTCACAGACAGAGGTATACCTTGTGAATTTGATGAATGGAAAGAAATGATTTACATCCTGTAAAATGCTTAGTGGGTAGAGGACAAGATTAGTACCAAGGGCAAGTAGGGCCAAATCCTGATTGTTGTAGTAAAGCGCTCAGGATTCAGCCTGAACAGTGCCATTAGCATCTATTTGGCCAACAGGACTAGTACCATGTATTCCTAACACTACAAAGTTAACAGTGCAAGTTGCTTGGCTGACAGTACCAGCAGTGCCCAGCATTCAAAGCAAAACCATCAAGCGTAACTGACTTCCAACAGTATGCGAAGTATGGTGCAAAGGCTTAAGATAGAGAAGCTGCAAAACAACAGCAGTGTAGTTGTGCTCAGTGTAAGAACCTCACACAGCAGCGGCGCTTTTTAGATCATATGTGGCATCATATTGTTACAGTTCTCCTCCCAGTCTGGAGGAACCATAGAATCATTATGGTTGGAAAGGACCTCCAGGATCATCAAGTCTAACCTTCATCCTAACACCTCTCTAGCCACTAGACCATAGCCTCAAGTGCTACATCCACTTGTTTTTTGAACACCTCCAAGGATGGTGACTCCACCACCTCCCTAGGCAGTCTGTTCCAGTGTCTAGCCACTCTCTCAGTAAAGAATTTCTTCTTAATATCTAATCTAAACCTCCCCTGACACAACTGGAGGCCATTTCCTCTTGTTCTATCATTACTAATCTGGGAGAAGAGACCAACACCAGCCTCACTACAGCCTGCTTTTAGGTGGTTGTAGAGAGCAATAAAGTATCCTCTCAGTCTCCTCTTCTTTAGACTAAATAACCCCAGTTCCCTCAGCCACTCTTCATAACACATGCTTCCCAGACTCCTCATCAGCTTCACTGCCCTTCTGTGGACCTGCTCCAGCACCTCAATGCCCTTCTGGTCCTGTGGTGCCCAGAACTGGGCACAGTACTCAAGGTGCGGTCTCTCACGAGTACCGAGTACAGGGGCACGACCACCTCCTTACTCCTGCTGGAAATGCAGCCTCTGTCATCTCAGTCATTTTCATATTACCTAGTACTTCATGGTACAGAAGTATAGCTCTTAGTAAGCAAACAAAATTAAGGAGTAACATAGACTGGTATGTTGCAGAAACACTGTCAGAGAAAACGAAGTCGTATAGATGGGCAGTGCCTATACTTCTCTGCAGAATTTGCAGGAACTGACCACGAGAGACCAAAGAGTTTGACCAGACCCTTCCATGAAGTTAGACTATTCTTTTCCACTATGCCAGAATATTTTATGTGTTATTCTCTTAAAAAAACATGCAGACATCTGCAGGGGCTTACCAGAGCAACATCTGCACTTTGGACTTATGCCACTTGTTCTTCTGAGTATTGGGATGGACACGCTTGTGCCTGGACTGATACTAACCTTTCCTGGGTATGTTTGCCCTTCAGAGCTGCTTCCCATGGGATCTGACCACCAGCTACCTTAATCAGTCAAAGATGACTCTCCTAAGGCCCAGGGACTGCACTCTGCCACTCTCTTTCATCTTTGCTCTCAAGAACTTGAACTCTGCTATTTCATGGTCCTTACAGACAAGTCTACTATTGATGACCACATCCTCAGCAAAACCTTCCTTGTTAGTGAACAGCAGCAGATCCAGCTGTGAATCACCCCAACTGGCCCTTCCAATACTTCTATCAAGAAGTTATCTCTGCCACCTTCCAGAAATCTTTTTGACTGCTTGTCTCCAAATATCCGCCCTTCCATCAGATGTCAGTTCTTCCAAAGCTAAAGGAAGTGTAAACTGAGGTTGCCTTCACTGAAACACATTCAAAAATTAAACAAAATCCTGCTACTCCAAGAAGTCTGTGTCTGTCCTTTCTAGATTCTCCCATCAGGTAGCTGTAGACAACAATAAGATATCCCTTTAGCCTTTCTCTTCTTAAAGCTGAGCAAATCCAGCTCTTACCCTCTCCTTGCATGTAATGTGCTCCAGAATACATATATAGTAGTTCTGATTACTAAACAAAACCTACCTCAAAGCAGCTTTGGCAGAAGACAATTTCTGAGACTATTTAAAATCAGAAGTGAAAATCACTTGCTAGCATCATTTACAATTTTAAAGCACAGCTCACAGCTGTCCTAGTTATGTTCTTATCAATCTCTTCTGGACAAGTATTCTCAAGTCCTTTACCTCATCTAATGTTTTCTAATTCTCCTCTCAAGAAAATTTACTCTCAGGAAGTCATTGAGAGTTCACAACCTAATTAAATGAAAATGCTGTATGATAAAATTTACCACAGATGCATCACCCATGCTCTTTAAGTAGAGCTCAGAGACTCTGAACTCTGAAAAGTCCTGATCAAACTCTAGGCCACTTTAGAAACTCTTCAAACAGTACGTCCAAAACAAAGAATGATGAGGATCTGTCCTTGTGACGTCTTCTGGACCTCAACAGAGTTCATTACCACTATCACTTAGAACAAATGCATAGCTTTAACCACATGAAAAAAATGAACAGTTTGTCTACAATTCAAAACATTTCACATGACAGAGCCATTTGGAATAACCATCTCCTTTTACATTCACCACTGCTACCCACAACTGCTAAGATCTTCCCTAATTTTCCTGAACTTTTTCTAAGCTTTTCTGATCACTGAGCTGCTGAGAACAAACTAAGCTTCAGGATTTGGGGAAGAGGGAATGTGAGTGCTTAGGACTCCTGCTTCTCTTTGTCCTCGTTGTAAATTCCTGTAGTTTGCCCATTTGATGTAATTGATTATTCCCAAAAAAAGCACTGAATTATTTCAAGGGTAGTGATGCATAGCCCGTACCAATGCTTTTCTTTTAAGCCTCAGAGATACACAAATTGATATTTAAAGAGTGTTTCCTGGAGAATTTATAACATCCAAATCTCCCACAATGAGAACAGTGAGGTCTCTTGGAAGGAGAGAAGAAATATAGGCATTTAAATTGTTCAACATAATTAAAATACTCCTAACTAGCTCCTCCTAGAGAAGAAAACTACTACAGTTTCACAGATTAAATATTGGTTCCTCCTCAGATAGATTTAAAATAAGACTTAAGTGGGATATCAGTGACTGACTGAAATATGCTCATGTTTCCTTAGCTTTTCCAGAAAGTATTTCCTCTGATTCTAACTAGGAATAGTCTAATGGCTTTCACTCCACTGTGTTTCTGAACCTAAAGAAAGTAGGCTCTCTTTCCTGTGATATGATATCAAGAGACACACAATTGCCTGAAAATTCTTTCATTAGCCACTATACATCAGATTTTAAGAGGTACTATGTACCAGAACTCTGGCTTCAGTGGGAGGGAAGTACGCTGGAGGACTGTATCTATGCACAGCCCAACATCTATACTGATTTATTACACTGAAATGCACCAAATGCATTAGTATCAAGTGTCCTGCACACACAAAAATCGCCAGGCCCATTTTACAAAAGTGGACATGCTAAAGTGCAGCTGTGCCCAGCTGCCCAAGCAAGAAAATATCTTTGCTCTAAACAGCTGGACTCAAAGAGCAGGGCTGAGGCCAAAAGCCAAGGGGCAAAGCTGTGCAGAGCCTGTAGAACTACCAGGGTGCACTGGAGGTCAAAGCATGGGGAAGGATTAGTTCCATACTGTGCATGTGAGTAACAGCAGTTGCAGTGTGACATTATAAGAAGGAAAAGACAAGGACACAACTACCTCCTAGGCACAGCAGAGAAGTTTCTGGAGTGAAAATTCTTTGCAAGCTTATAGAAGTTCCTATGAAGTTCCTTTCACAAGGAAATGCTTTAGATATTTCAGTGAATAAACTGCTCACACCAAACATTATTCTGACTGGGAGAAATTTTGCTGAAATTCAACTTTCTGTAATACTTAAACGTATATGGACCCTCTTCATTTCAATAAACTGGTCAAATTTCTGCCTCCTTGAACCTCTCTTTGCAGTAGAAATTACATAGAAACATCAAAGACGTCAAGGCTATCGTAGGTATATAATTGCAGATTTCTAGGGAAGCACAGACTGAAGACTCCTGATGAAAACGTTAATCTATCAGGCTCAAGTTCTGTGCACTACTTCACTTGGCTAACCCATAAGTTAACCCACCAGGCTGCCACAAGCAGACTGCTTCTAGTACTTCCACTGGTTTATTTCAAGTCTGTCTGTGCTCTCCTGCATGCCCTGGTGTGGATGAGCAATGGAAGCCCAACTATAGAAATTCTTCTCTGCTTAGTGCTCACTTTAAAAACTTATTTCCCCTTTTGGAAGACATCATCCCTGCAGTATCCTTCAAATCACATTTCTTCTTAACACTAACAATAAAGCTGATAAATCTGAATGAACAGGAAATATGTCTTTTATTTTCTCATTGTGCAAATAACATCTTTTAAATTACAATAACTGTTCCCAAATGGTTAGCACCAGGTCCGGACTTGTTATCTGAA
Organism: Coracias cyanogaster; assembly: GCA_033124195.1. Classification (NCBI taxonomy): domain Eukaryota; kingdom Metazoa; phylum Chordata; class Aves; order Coraciiformes; family Coraciidae; genus Coracias; species Coracias cyanogaster. Next base: position 60,597 of record JAVSBS010027049.1, on the reverse strand, counting down.
TTCCTGCTCCTATGTAGTGTACCTAAAAGTACCTTATTTGTAGATGTAAAGGCTCAGAGTGCCCAGAACTCTCCCGCTCAGACTAGCTGGTAATCTGGCCCAGAAATTTATTCCAGCATCACTTATAACTTCAGTTTAAAATAGGTTAATACTTACGAGTAAATGGTCCCTCAGAGTTATGAGAGGTATCACGCTACCAATGTGCACTCAAAGTGTGGATTCCAGGATACTCCAATCCAGCTGCCTACTGCTGCTGGTGCCATTTAGCATGCTAATTCCAACTCCAATTAAAACGGCAGGAAGACAAGACCCTAACTTGTTACAATTCATTTCTATATTGCCGAGGCCATTTCAGCTCACTGACATGTTCATTCAGAGAAGTTTTCATTACTCTTTGGTTAATGTGGCGGTTAATGTCCTTGAGCTCTATGTTCCTGCGTCCATTTAAAAATTTTTCCATAGAAAAAAATGGGTTACCGTTATTTAGGTTACAATCTCCAAGTTGAACGTTTGAAAAATCTTCATTCGCAATTGCTTGGGTGGATAGTGAAACCATTTCCTGAATAATACTGCTTGCCTTTCAGATTCCTCTCAATGTTAGAAAGGCTATGCTAATTCTGGACCAGTGTTCTTTAATAAAACAGAACAGCAGTAAACGCCAAAAATAAGAGTTTCATGCTTAAGGTACTATATATTAGAAAAATGTGATGTTCTATCAATGTTTCTTGATGTTTTACAGCTACCTGATAAATGCTGGACTTTCAATCCCTTCTATGTCCTGAGCACTCATTACATTTACTCATTTTACAGTTCTTCAGTATTTCTGCAATACATTTTCCTGAATCAGCTGATGACATTTAATGGAATGTTTAAGACACTATATAAAACCATAAATGCTTTTGCTTATTCTGGGGAAAAAAACTGTTCATGTAGATTGGTTTTCAAATTAAAAACTATGTTGGTGTACCCAGCATTTTTGCTTCTGCTATACATATTAAAATATAACTAAATGCCTCTTATGCAATACTGCAGCATAAGTACAAATATCAAGCGTTTGTACTTTACCAGCAAGCTATATGATTAAGGAGCTATTAATGAAGTGAAACAAAACCTCAGTGCTAGAATGTAATAGTCCATGAAATTCTTATGGGGAGAAAGGGAATCTGCAGTGAATAAATATTAACCTAAACGCTACAGAAAACATAAAGCAAACAACAAAAAAATGCATTTTTAAAGCCAAAATTTTGGTTAAAACTGCTGACTACTTAAGGAAAGTCTATTTGCATACCACAGGGCTCCATCTGCTGTGGAAAATACAGGCTGCAAGAATGATTTAATATTTAATAGAAGTACTGGCCGTTGTTAATTATAATTTGCACATTTACAAATCAGCACTGATAGCAATACAAATTATGAAATATAAGGGTGTTATGCTGGATACTGGGGAAAATAAGATGACAGACAAAGTTAATGGAGTATCCCTAACAACAGCTCTGTCAGAACACATCAGAGAACTAATCCAGTTACAAAGAGCCTGCAATGGAAAAGCTATTTAAAATATTAAAACGCTGTTTGGTAAAAGCTTTTTCATAGTGCATTTTACTTAAACAGTTGCTTATTGCTCATGGGTCATTAGCTGTACACCCAGATGCATTCTGCAAACCGCTGTTTGAAAGAACAGTAGAAATTAAATAAGAAAGATATTTCTGAAGCATTTTTCCTGAAATCTAGAGCCAGCTTACTGTATTACAGACAAAAAAATAATATTAGCTACTTCCAAGATAGGTGTTGTTTCTGTTAAAATAACTAGGTATTTCCTTTCGTACAAAAAAGTAACATGCTTGGAGAACTCAACTCTTCTGAAAAACGCTGCAGCCCTGCAAGGTGTTCCAAGTGTATTAAGAGACCAATATGCAGAGAGAGTCATTCCAATACCATAGGTTCTAGTTTAAGACATAACATTAGTTTGATTTCCACACCAAAGCTATACATTGACTCTTATTTAGTAAAAGCAAAGAAATTACCATTGTTTACAGGTTATGCTGGAACAAGTCAGGAGTACCACATTTTGGCTGCAGGTTCTCTTGTTCATGTGTGTTGGATCTTCTTTTTATTTTGTGCCCACAAAAGGAAGGATGTGGAACCATACAAGATATTTCTTGCTAGATATGTTGATGGAAATGGTCTGGGGAACCAAAACTACTGTTACAGGGGCACAATACTCCAGTTACAACACAACCGTGACTGTACAACAATCTTCCTGTTCTTTCTATTGTTAGTGAATGTGGCTTGTTCTCTGATCAGAAGAGCTGCATTTAGTCTTCATCTTGTTAATAACCTCACTAGCTGGATATACAAAACATAGGAAGTTAACAATTATTTTACGGGAACGCAGTTTAAGACATGCTTAGACGTAATAACTTCAGTCATGGTGTCAGTACCCCTCAAAAAATGTTTTTCTTGAGCATCGAATGAAAAGCAGTATTTCAATACTAAAAACTCTGCACCCTCTGGTTCAGAATCAGTATCTGCCCATTTTCACCTCATCACTTCCTTCCCCTAGTCGTGGGTTTCTGTAAAGAAATCATTCTCACACATCCATGTCTGCAAGAAGAGGAAAGACCTTCTTACTTTTTACTCTAAATCTCTATTTATTATGGTGCAATCAGAAAGGTGATTATAATACTATCAAAATTAACGCACAACAATTGTATAATGTACTCATGTTGGGGTTTTTAACCAGTTCATTTCCTTGTGCTTTTTGGAGTCTGTTAAGGATCACTAGCCCTTTTACGAGATGTGTGATGATGGGAGAGACAAATGAATCAGAATTTTAGGCAGCCTGTTCTATGGCAAGCTGCCAAGATTTCGTTTGACCACTGATGACCTAGTCTACAGTAGTTGAGGGCAATCTCTGCTTTTTTGTTAGGCAATAATTCTACTTCACAAAGAAAAGACATTGCAAGACACAACACTGATTGCTGCAAGCTTCTCTCTTTTGCAAAACACAAAAATCTCTGATTAGCAAAAGAACTAAGAAACGAAAAATAAATGGTTCAAGCAGAGAATGCAATTCTGTTTTATGAAAATCAGACCAAAATCATGTCACTTTCAGATATTTTTTCACTCCTCTTGTGTTATGCTAGCAGCACAAATGGGTCATGAAGACCATCTGAAAATGTCTATGGCTGAAAAGACTATATCTGAAAATGTCCTTGTCATCAGAGGCTCCTCAGACCACTACAAAACCTAGATTGCCTGATCTCAGTGCATGCGTACTATGCAGAACAGGCCAAAGAAGAAACACAGCAAGAACATGAAATATCTCTTTGGCATGGCTAGTGGAGCAGTTCTTCAGCAGCTGTTACTCAATTTGGCACTGTTATCTCTATTTATACTAAAGACTGTTTTTTCCTTTAGCTATCTCTAGGGTCAATGCATCAGAAAAGTGCAGAAAAATCACCAATGTACCCATTGTTTTTCCATTGTATCAAGTGTTGATCTAGTAAGCATATGAAATTCCGTCCTAAATCATACAGAAAGACCATAAGTGTTTTACTAAGCCATCATTACTTTGTATATGCTGATGAACAAAGCAGTGTACAATATTCTCAGGGGGTAGAGAAATAAGAAAATTAAACTTCCTACAGGTAACAAGTACCACCGCAGTCTTTCTGTGTTCATCCTGTTGAGTCTGTGTCACTTTAACATCTACATGCTCTTTCATTATGCCATTGGTCAGATCAAACAGCCAGACAAGTTGTGATAATTCCCATTAACTCCTCAGAAATCTCTTTTGTAGTAATAATTTTCACTCTGGGTCAAATATACACTTTGCAAAACACATCTACAAAACCAAGGGTGTTCCTCTGAAGTTAGCAAAGCATTTTCACACAATAGTCCATAATGAGTATAAAGAACTTGCTCTGTTTACCAGGCACTGTAATTTCTTGCTCAGAAAACAAGAAAATAGACACATACCTAGTAAATTTCCTTCCCTACTTGGTCAAAAAACAAGAAAATAGACAGAAATGTAGTAAATTTCCTTCCCTACCTGGTCTCTTGATAGCAGCACAAAAGGAATAAATGATTGCATGGATGGTGAAGATGTTTCCTTTTTACATAATTATACTGTACTATAGCAGGATAATGAATGGTTCTGTGATATAGACACCACTATTCCCTAGTCCTGTAGATCAGACTTTCCTGAAAGGTACCTAAAACCCCAGTTACATTGAGTACATTTTGTTGTAAAGAGTAAGCGATGTAGCCAGAATGGCACTTTCTGAAGATCAAAAGTGTTCTGCAGGATGACAAGCACTCAGCTCCATGGAAATCCATAGCAATGTGGCATCCCACACAAATCATCATTCTTATAGTCCTTGCAACTAATTATATTGGGAAACTGAAAATCCTGGAATGTCTCACAGCAGGGAAAGTGCAAGGAGTAGCCCATGATAAGAAGCTAATGCAGAAGCTGGGCTTGAACAGTGGCAGAAGCTGCACTTGAATGTTGGATTTGAATGCTTCCTGCAGGTCGCAGAGCAGTTAGGAGGAGCCTAAGTTAGGATGAGGTTTTGCCAGTAGCTACTTCGGATTAGACATGAATGGTGTTCTAAAGGTAAAAAACGTCATGATCGCCTCTCAGTGCCAAGCCATCTAGATACTTGATGACTGCATTTCAAGAGTCTCTTGTATAGCAAATCTTTTCTCTGGACTTCTTTCTTTGAAAGTTTACCAATATAATGCTTTTTATCTTTAAATGGCATTTCAAGCTATGATACAATGTACTTTAAGATACTAAGGCAAATTAAAGTTGCATTAATTATGTTCATTGGTTGTTTTAAACTTGCAATGTGTGCAAGAAAGACTGACCTGGGCTCTTTTTTTCACTGCAGTTTACCAAGAAGTGAGACACAAGAGATAGAAGAGAGACTTCCATTCAGGAAGTATAAAGATAAACCCAGACCTTTTAGGATGTCCTATATTATGCAAGATTACTAACTCAGATCAAATGACACGTCATTCACTGCATCCTCATCCCAAATGTCCTTGCTCTAAGAATATTTAAAAATATTCTCAATTTTTTAAACATAAAGTTATGAATAAAAGGGAAATGCTCAAAAAAAGCAACAAGCCATCATGTAAGAACTCAGTGATGCCATAGAACTTATCAAATAATCAGCTTTGATTGTCTTTAAGGAAAGTGAGATGAAAGCCATTACCATTTTATACAGTAACAGTAGTAGAGAGCAACAGTACCAAATAACTGTTAATTGAAAGCAAGTCTGTAACTGCGATGAATTCTGAACACCTACAAACCTCTGGGTGTGAATCAGCTGAGAGAAACTGCGTTGTTAAAGACTACCACCCAAAATATAATCTAAAATCCTAATTCCTCCAATTTCTGACTAAAATGAGCCACACCTCATTTTCAGTATTTAAGTATGTATGCAGGTTCCTATTTTGTTCACCCACTTATTTACAGATTTGCTTTGCTAAAGCAAAATTTAAAAAATCAGGTGTATGGATAAAATCACATTCATAACTGCCTTGGTTAGAAGACTGCTGTAGGCTCAAATTAAATCCCAAACCACAGCAGACCTCCTCCTCCTGATCCATGTTCCTAGAGATACTGCTACCCCAAGTAGGAATCATTATGTCTGTCATTCAGCATGTCATCATCAGTTTACCTAGGATGATGCTACATAGTCGCCCTAGTGAGGTTACCATCCTAGCATGCAGGCCAGAGGCCTGAGACAAACCCATGTAGTGATCACAGCTACTATCAGCTGTACTACCTGGTTTAGAAGCCTGAGAGAAGTACAAAACCTTTATAGAAACAGCCCAGAGGTAGGAGCTCAAAGAACCACCTCTAAATTAGATAAAGGCCAAGAACCAACATTGCAACACTGATCTCATCTAATACATTGACAAACAATGACATCTTTTCCAGAATTGCCTAATTTTTTCAGTGTTTTTTTTTTTTTTTTAAACAGAGGAAGTGTCCTTGTTCCAAAGCATAAATGGAAGTGAAGTGTTCTAATTTACACAAGAGTAAAAAATCCCCATCTACTTTTGGACATTTAACTAAACACTTCAACATTTCTCTTTTTCTGTTGTTATGCTTTTAGCTAGCACCTTATCTGTTCACAGAAACAGCAAGGACTAGCTTGATTTGAAATTGTATTGTTTTGTCAAGAATCACAGAATCACAAAATCATAGAACAGTTTGGGTTGAAAGAGACCTTAAAGACATCTGGTTTCAACCCCCCCGTGATGGGCAGGGACACCATCTGCTAGACCAGGCTGCTCAAAGTCCCATCCAACATGGTCTTGAACAATTCCAGGGATGGGGCATCCACAGCATCTCCAGGTGACCTGTTCCACTGTCTCACCACTCTTAAACTGAAGGACTTCTTCCAAATATCCACTCTAAATCTACCCTCTCAGCCTGTTCTCATACAAGAGATGCTAGCTCCCTGATCTTCAGAGAAATTCTGGTCTAACATGCAAGAAGTATATAAAATTACATGTCAGATAATGTCTTCACTAGGCCCAGATGCATGTGGGTGAGGAAAATACAGCAAAAAGGAAGTTATCCAATTGAAAAAAAATCAGAATATACAGCAGCATAAAAATAAGAGTATGGCTGCTGAAAGTGTGCCTTTTTATTATTGTCAGTGAGTTTCTTCTACATGCTTATTGATACCTCCACCTCTCATACTTACACTGCTGCCATGTAACTCCAGCCATGACATTCATCCATGTCGTTTACTTGTGGCATCCTTCACTTCCTAATGGGTCTCTTCTCTTTATTTAGATCCAACATAAAAGCATCCTTTCAAGTTTGTTTTTAAAAAGGAAAACAATTTCCCCCAACTGAATCAATTAAACATCTAATATAGGTGCCTAGACGAGTGCTTTAGGCTTTTCATCTAGTCAGGGAATGTTCAGAGCACAAAAGAGCTCTGAATAATCTCCTTGAAGTTCCACTAAAATGTCACTATGCCCATAAGTCAGTCACTTGCACCACACATGTACAGCTAGACCCCTAAATATATTTTGAAAAGATGGGGTGAGATTTTCAACAGCACTGACCCAACTTAACTGCCATTTAAGTCACAGGAATTTTGCCATTAGCTTAAATGTGACCATTTAAGGCAGTGCTAAGCACTTCTGAAATCCCATCTGTAATCCCCTTTTAAACTGATGGTTACGAAAACTGGACCAAAAAAAAAAAAAGTAGCTTTATAATCATTGCTTATTTAAAAATCTATACATCAGCAATGTGTGAACATGATATAGTCTGTGCACATATAAGAATGCATGCATACATATAAATGAACTCAATTTCTGTGTTGACAGATTATTTACCAAGTTAAAGCCAAATGTGATTTGAAATTACCACAATATTACATTGAATAAAGAGGATTTATAACAGAAATACTAAAAGAACCTCTGTAACATTGATCCTACTAGGCACTGCTATAACAACATATATTTCACTCTTTTCAGTTAGTGCTGTTTTTCTCTTTTCTCTGAATGTTTGAGAACAGTAAGTGAAATGTTATTTTTTTTTAAGTCAGAACCATCTAGCTAAACCATCCAAATCGTTTTTGTATACAGAGATTTTATTTCTAATCTTTCTCTGCAAGCTGCTTTGTTAAATCCTAATGACAACTTTTATGCATAATGCATAAAATAAACTTTACCAATATTTAACACACTTTTATAAACATGTAAAACCCTTTTGTAAGTGAGATGACACACTGCAGGGCATGCAGTTGCAGTACACTGGGAAACCACACTTCCTCCATGACTAAAGGCATCTGCTTCGTGCCATTAATTTCTCAACATCGAATACATGTAGTTATCTTAGAATAGCAGTGCATCATATTATCTATCTTTTTTTTATTAATAGACAAGTACATTTTATTGCATGTATAATATGCATGCTGTTCAAATTTACAATCTTTTCTCTTTTATTCGAGGAATGTTTATATTTCCTAAAAGTATTGGGAGAGAAGAATATAGCTTTTTACTTTATAGAAATACTTTATATTAGCAAATAAATACCTATATAAAATATATGCTAACAAGGAATCACTCAAAAATGGATGCTATAAATCTTTCTTATGCAAGAGGCAAAGAAATCAGAATAATAACAATGTATCACTAGCCTATGTCACTGAAATGATTTGTTTTACTCCTTTAATCTTCACCATATCTAAGCTGACTATAATAAATGAATAATTACTCTGAATACATTGGAGTTAATTGAAAATCTGCTTGAAGTATAAAACCAAGAAATCATAACAACAAATACAAGGTTTAGCCAGTGTTTAGGAACTTGTCTTTGTCAATAATTTTTAAGGTTCAGTGTAAATGATACTGTTTACCATCGTACATCATCTAACATTACTCCAGAAAGTCATGAATTATTTCAGTCTTCCTATGAATATTAATAGTCTGTAGAGTCATGTATTTCATCAGCGTACACCCAAGTATTAAAGTCTTACAGGGTTTGACTTTTCAAAATGAAACCAATTTAATTCAAGTTTGTTTTATTCTCACACCCTGATTTCTAAGTCCAGAGAGGGTGTACACTTCCATGTGTGAAAAGCTGAGGCTTTCCTCGAATGTGAAAGGTATGTCACCTAACATAAAGCCAGGCTGATTCTCAAAGTGCTCATCTAGATGTGTACTTCCTATTGTGTGCCCAAAACAGGAGGAATCCTGAGAGGCACATGCACTAGCACTGGGACAGGCAAAATTTTGTTGTTGCTTGATGCTTATAAAACAACAAAAACGGCCCTTCCTTCAAAAATGTACCCTTGCGTATTAACCAAGAGGCTAAAAAAGCAAAAGAAATACTGTCTGAATGAAAGGTCTTGTTAAGAGAGAAAGTGTTGATTCTGTTGGCCACTAGAAATTTTTTGCTTGATCATCTTCTAAAAACTTCAAGTCCAGAATTTGCAATTAAGCTGGGCAGCATGAATTTCTCTTTCTTGAAGACAAACATTTAGTAAAAAAGGCTTACAAGATAGTAAGTGCACCTACCCCATTCTGCCTCCACAGAACCTGACTTGCAGATCGCTTGTTTTACCCCTACAAGTGTTGTCATAAATTTGACTAGGGCTGAGGTTAAAAAGAAACATGATGCATAAAGCAGCTTCCACACAGAACACACAACAAGACAGAAGGCTTCCACTCTTCCCGTACACAACAAGAAGGAAAGCTTCCACTCTTCCCACACACATTCTTGTGCAGCTCTGCTGTATTACTTTATTCATAACGCAAACCAGAAGCATGAGATTTGAAATTAGGTTACCACAGTAGAGGGCAATACTGCTCTCAGGCAATCGTGATTGTCCTTAGCAAACTGCTGCACATATACAATTACTGCACAGGAAAGTCACTGTGTTGGCTGTAAAACAGGTTCTCTATAATCAATAACTCCACTCATGCAAAAGGAAGTATCATGTTTTAAGTGTGGCTATTATACCACTGTTGTCTCCTACAGCAAACTATTTACAAAGTACTGCAAACAATACAAGTATGTATTTACTGTATAGGTTATAACCAGCTTGCACTAAAGGCATAGGAAATATTCCATTATTTAACTCTGAGTTAAAATAACAAGCTGTAAGACATGGCAATGCCAAAAGTTCTTGCTGACAGTCATTGCATGCAGATGCTGTTGCTCCCTTTGTGGAGATTTTCCCTTCCACTGGTCATATTTTCATCATCTCTCTCATGCTAGCCTCACAATTTTCAGAATAACAATTCCTACTTATTTGCACACAGAAAATATATGTTACTGTACGACAGATGCCTGGCAAATCTGCAGAAAAAGTCTTTGGAAAATATGAATTTCAAGAAATTTTGAAGAGCCAGAATTTGCGTCCCGGAAAAAGAACCAATGCAGTCTGTACAAACTCAGCCTTAGCAGAGCACACCTAACTAAATCCTGCATGCTACAAATATTGTCAATCCTGTCCCTGTACCTGAACTGGGAAGGGGGATAGTTGAGGCAGCAGGGTCACCTCATTCTATTAGTAAGGAAAGATTTTTCTGTCATTAAGGCAAAATCCAGCAGGTGGGTGATGTCCTCTCTGAACTAACTTGCCCTCAGATGGCCTAGTGAAAGAGATAAATGCTTTGTCAAATATTTGCTGATTGTAGAAACAGGAAAAAATTCAAGACTCTTGGGTTCAAATCCAGGTTTCTGGAGGAAGTTCTAGCTTCTCACAGTACAATTACCTTTTGTTCTTTCACCCTCAAACCCATTCTAATTCTTGTTGCTCTAACATATCTCTCCTACTCATGCACTTGCTTTCTTAACACGCATCCTTTTCAGTCCAAATCTTGTTTCCTCCGCAGTAGCTTTCTTCTCCTCCCCTCCCCCATACTTCTCATGCTTGCACTTCTGAGTCTAGCAGATTTTTCTACTTTTCTCCGTGTTCTGCTGGATCATCCCAACAGAAGGTTCCCATTCCCAGCAACACAGTTCTACCTGGAGGTATGGGGAAAATCCTGTTAAGAATTCCTGCAGGCCTGGAACATGGCACGTTGTTCAGTGCATACAAATTCTTCAAGGCGTGTAAATAGCAAAAAAAAAACCAAAACCCAAAAAAAACCCCAAACCCCCACTCAGCTGGTAGAAGCAACAATTTTTCTGATAGGAACATATTTAGGATACATTTTCATACCAGCATAATCCTGCCAAACTTCAACACACATGGCAGAAAAAGAGCTTTTCAAGAAGAAAGAATATTCTTCAGGCAGATAGAGAAATTGTCTCCTTGTAACCTTTTACTTGGAAATGACTGAAGTGTTAGAGCTTAATCATTAAATATATTGTGTTTGGGACAGATGCCTGTCATAGAAAATGCCAGCTAAGATGTTAAAGTTTGATAGAGTTATAAACTACTAATTTAGCAATAAAAAGAAAAGGCCATGATCAGTGGTTTATTCCAAAGTCTGATGGTTGTGACAAGAAACAGGATGACAGAGTCACACATAAACATTGTGCTTTCAATTGGCAACAAGGGCCTTGGTGCTTATAACCAGAAAAGAATGAAGACCTTGCAATCTAAACTGGACACAGAAGGAAGAATATGGCTTGTGTGGCACTGTACCGGGGACCCTGATTCTTAAAAGGCACAGACTGTGATAGTGTGAGCTAAAGAACCCTGCAGGGCTGGAGCTGTAGTGACTAGCAAGTTTTGGGCAGAGATGAATGCGCAAAACTCATGCTTGCTCATCCACTAGAAACTGCTATTGCCATACGAAATCTTGTCCAGTGACTATGGTTCTCTGCAGTTTGAACTCTAGGCAGGCCACGTCTTACCTTGATGGCCACCCTCTGCTTGGCCAACAATGAAAATGGGAAGAGTTTTACTTTAGGGGTTCCTTTCTAGTATAAGATTTTTACTGAAAAATTGGATTGAGAGAATGTCTTTAAAGAATGGAATTGAAGAAAGATGTCCGTTTGAAACTGAGAGACAAGGGAAACTACATTTAAAACTAGACATTAAAAATATTGCAAAATTACTTAAAAAAAAAAAGTTAAGAATGGAAAATTAAAACTCCTATATAGAAATGTACACTTCCTCGTTTCTCAGGAGAATAAATGCAGTGCTATCATCCTGGTGTAAAAGAGGTGTAAGCACCTCTGTAAAGTAGTTTTGTTTTCTTGACAAGGTGTAACATGCCATCAAGAGACTTCTCATTCTATTACAAGAATTGGTAAGGCCTATTAGCAGGCTGTGGAAATGATCCCTAATAAAAAGCCTCCATTAAAGAAGGAATTATGTTGATTAAATTGTTATTACATGACTGGACATATAGTAAATGTTCACCTCATTGTACATGAGAAGATGATATACATAGGACAAGATATGACTTTTAGAAATTATGCCTTAAATTAGTAAAGAAGGAAAATCCTTTCTTCTGAAACAATTTTAGTTTTTCACAAGGAAGCAGAAATATATCTATCAGAAGGAGGATTATAACAAAGCAGCTGGAATACTGGAACCTGTGTAATATATTGCACATTTTAATCATGTTTGATACAACACTCTTTATATGGATATCAATTACACTAATGACTCTTACATAATACCCCTGGGTGCCTAAGGGATGTGTATTGTCACCTCCCTTTTGTCATAAAAATAGAGAGTAGTTCTATATACACACTAAAGTAGTTTCTTTCATTTTTATATAATGAATGAGTAACACTGTAAAAAAAGACATTTTATCCCATATTAGTTTAGCAAACAGAAGTGATTTCACATATGACAGTGCTAAATATACTCTTAAGCTGCTAATAAAGACAAAGCCTGAGGGGAAAAATTCTGATGATGAGCAATGCCAGAAGTTTTTATTTCTGGATCTAAAGTAAAAATGTTTCACTTAGGTATAGTTTTAGCAGCATCACAGAAGAAAACAGGATTTCCAATAATTTTTATCTCTAATAAAAACACTTGAATTAATTTGAGCATCATTATAGCACTGAAAAAAATGCTTTTAAAGGTACTGTTATTTGCGTAACTTGTCTGTGTGCATTTTATTGAGTAATGAAAACTGAGAGGTTTCATCTGTAAATGATCTATGCATTCCCAAGCTGTTGCCTAGAAAACTCCACAGACTCAGTGGTAGTCTACAGAGAGTTGGCAGGATACAAGACTTTGTTTTCCTTATTCCCAGGAAAAGAGTCAGAGAATCAGACAAAAGGGGAAACCAGTCAGTCGCATCATGGATTGAATTAATTTTAAAACAAGCACTTCACTATTTTATCTCTCTGAGCACGTAATACCTTAAACACCTGCAAAAATAAAGTATCCCCTTCCCAAAAGTTTTCCTGATGCTTACCTAGGAACAGCAGTGGGCAACGAGCAAGGTGCTGTTAATGGTATCTATGACTTCCAAGCACCAGTGGAAAGCAAGTAGGACTAATAAAAACCAAAAGTATACAATGTGATTAATATTTTCATTTTCTTCGTCCTCAATTACCTGTGATTCTCTAGGTAGAGTTATGCACCAGTGTAGACAAAGAAGTGTGGCCTCACTAACACAGTAGTCTGCCCTGGCTAATTTATTACAGTATGTTTTCCTCATCAGATCTTTGGCCTCATTGGTAACCTAAATAATAGCACGGCAACCAAATTTATCTCAACTTTTTCCTTAAGTTCAGCTGCTTATGAGATTCTCATACATTTTTCTCTATCTCAAAGTTCAAAGCCTTCTAATGTATTTTTCAGTGCTAATTAAATCCTGATGATAGTGTGAGCTGGCAGGAATTCCATGGCATTTGCGCAAAGGGGAGCCTGGTAACAGGACAACTCTCCAGAATCCCACATTACTGTATGGTGCCTTGGAATTTGCTCTCCTCCTGCAGCCCCATCATTTTGAAGAGTTATTTTAATAAACTATAAAAACTAAAGGAACCCACAGTAACCTGAATATGGCAAAGCAATTTGTATTCATGCATGTTTTCTTAATTTTTACCTTCTGAGATAATGTACAAAAATACACATTGGATAGCTTCAGATGATTTTCCCACTTGTAATTATTTAACATTGATTTTGATTCAGCTATGAAAGCTGATGTGTCTTTCCCATTTTGAACAAAAAAGTAAAACTTCCAGGATATTTAAATATTAAAAAGTGGCAATTGCATATGCATAGCAAGTAACTACCTCTTCAAGATACTTCAGAAAAATTGTATTTAGTAGAGTACTTGTGATAAATTATGTATTTATTGTAACAGGGTCAGAAGCTGTTACAATTTACTGTACTTGGTCAAAAATTCACTTTCATAAAAAGTACTTCAGTGTCTCAATGTACATGTAAATGAGAACTTCAATGTGCCAACCACATTGATTTCCATAGGAAGCAAGTTAAACATCTGAGGTCAAATTTTGCTGTGACTTGCAGTGGTATAAAAACCAAAGCACAGTAACTCTACCAATTTTTGTGTATTTAAGTTTTCCTTACAGATAAAAATATTCTAAAATAATTTGGTGTGTATTTTTCAAGTACAGGCTATGCACTGGGTACATTGTGCTGCTGTTGTGCTAATGAGTAATGCAGGAGAATGGCTTCTAACAGAGTAAATGGATGAAAGGCAAGTGGCCATAAGTGAAATACTGGCTTTGAATCTTAATACAGAGATGAATTTTAAAATTCCTTTATTCATGTGCCTGTACATATGTTATGTGAATATAAAATCAATTCTCAAAGTTAATTTTTCAACTATTATATAGTTGCTACTTTTTTAGTTCATCCTACTGTCGCCAGTAATTGCCACCAGAATTCTTCACATCAAGGTTTTCTAAAGAAACGCTAACAACATCCCTGCTATGGGAAGCTTTAGAAGCAGGACTAAGGGGAAGTTCTTAAACCACAGAACTATCCTTTCTTAGTCACTGTATATTCTGCCTAGGTTTTGCATAGTTACCAAGTTCTGGAAAAAAAGGAAGTGTTTTCCTGTCTCTGTTAAGCAGTCCGCAATTACATAATGTCAAAACATTATCTGCAGAGCAACATTGTTTGTAATCTAAGGCTGCGTCTAGGCACAGCCAAAGAAACTAAACGACTGCCCATAACATATCGGAAACTCCAATGACAGCCAGGCCAGATGGAGAAGAGAAAAAGATGCCTTGGACCACTTTCTATTACCCATCTGACCTAGCTGACAGTTTAAATAAATCATGCCAGGAAAGCAGGTCTTTCCTACTAGGTATTCATTTAGTCCTAAAATTCATCACATCCGAAGAACAGAAGTCCAGGTTTCAGATTTTCATCAGGGACCAGAGTAGTTCTGTTTGAGGTCCATGTAACTGTAATTTGTGCTTCTCTTTTTCCATCAAGAAGATATTGAAAAGTTGCTGCTATGATTGCCACTGAAGCAATGCATTGAATGAGATAGAAGTCCATAGAAAAACATAGCAGGTGATCATGTCATTAAAGGCTCTGCCATAGTGAATATGCATACAGAGACAAAATTTAAGTATTACAAGCAACCTACATTCTGACATTTCCTAATTTACAAATACTTGCCTGCAGCCTCAGTACTGCAGCATGACCACCCTGCTTTCACATTGCAGAGGTTACATAGTCTGTAGGAGTAGTGATTGCAGTGCTCTGTAGATGCTCAAGAGATCTTAAATTAGGTAGCTCCAATCATGGTAGCTGTCTTGCTCTAGCACTTTGAAAGTGACTGCCTCCTGCAAAACCTTCATGACAGGTAGGGTTAATTGGCCTACATTAAGCCTCATGCTGCTATGGCAAGACAGCAACAGTACCTGGTTTAAAGCTAGCTTCCATCTATTGATCTCATACTGCTGTCGTTGCTCTGTTGACCAGTCCTTATTGTGCTATTGTGCAACTGTAATCCACAAATACTCATTTTAGCAGAGTTTTGTCATGAAAATTAATTTACAAAATGTTTTAAACTCACTTAAGTTCATATCAAGTCCACATTTCCTCATCATCACATGTTCTCACAGACTACATGGAGCAGTTATGCCTCAAAAAACAGCTTTTATGCACCTATAAAATAACATTTAAATACAGAAAATTATTGCAACTCCTTCCCTGAGATAATTTACCTGGCAGAATTTACCTAATTTCTACTTCAGAAGTCTTCATCACAGAAAGACTACATCCACATCTCAACAGTTGAAAAGAACAGTGAAGAAAAATAAATGGCCTCTGCGTTCAACCCATGAGCTCAAGAAAAAATTATTCTTATTCTTCGTTTGTTCTAGACCACATTTTCTCCAGCTCTATTATCTTGTATATTAGCCAATGTTTTCTGGTGGGTTTTTCTCAGCAAATGGAAAGTATCGCTATACATAAAGTAAAACTGGATGTCTGTAGCACTAAGTATATAAGCAATAACACACTGCAGTAGGCACATGATATTACACTGCAGCCTTTTAAATACTGTTCAGTATGTGTGTGGACATGTACATTTGCACTGAAGGATCCTTCCCAAAAAAGAAGGACAGAAGGACTAGCTGGTACAAATCATTAATTTTGTAATATTGTTGTGCCAGTTCAGCCATCATTATTTTGTACTGCCATCAGTTGCCTGATCACACAGGCCAACACTGAACTCAGCAACAGCCCCTCAGAAGTCTTCTTTCAGACAGT
>JAVSBS010027049.1:0-27374 GCA_033124195.1 Coracias cyanogaster | reverse complement strand
CATCTCTGTCTGTTGTGTCCAGCAGGCGATGCTGGCACCACAGTGGGCAGTGGAGGAGCTGGGCCCACAGGAACCTACGGTAGAATTGTTTGAAAGAAGACTTCTGAGGGGCTGCTGCTGAGTTCAGTGTTGGCCTGTGTGATCAGGCAACTGATGGCAGTACAAAATAATGATGGCTGAACCGGCACAACAAGGACCTAACACAACATCTGAAGTTCACTGACTCCAGGTCATACTCGTTAACAATACACATGCTTCTTCAAAGTAACTGAATATAGACACCTTTATTAGACAAAATTTAGGCAGTTTTACTCAATTGCTTATTACCTTAACAATTCCTCTCTTACGAGTCTCGCTGCCTGTTAACTAGTGCCTTCATTTCCCTCACCAGAAATTTACCTTTTGAGAGGCTGCAGTTGTGTCTAGATATCTCCATAAAGGAAGCTATTCATGCTTTCATTGTAAAAGTATTCATGAAGGGAGGAGAAAGAGAAGTAAAAAGCTAGTCCCAATCCAGACCTTCCAGACGTGGACAAAAATGATAGAAGAGAACTTACTGTCAGACAAGCATCTTGCAGGTATAAATACTTTTCCTGGATAAAAAAAGTATTTTCAAATACAAATGTCTTATTCAGCCCTCTCTTCAGCTCCAAGAGGCTAGTCCCTGTCATTCTTCATAATGTTTGTGTAATCACTGACTTTCATTGCCTTCCTTTTCCATCAAGTGCTTTGCTTCTACAATCTGTAACACACCAACCATAAAAATAAAATGTTTAATATTTCCCATTCTTACCTTCTGACAGACTACAAGACTGCCATCGTGCTGGCACCCTTCCATTTGAGCTCCGGTTTCAACCACTGCAGCATTACTACATAGAGTCAAGAGCATGAACACACCATCTCTGTCCTCTCTGCCGATCATTTTCAGGGCAAAAATGTCCATGGAGTTTATACTCACTTCCAGTCTACACCTTACTACAATCTACCAACACTGAAAGTGCTGACATCCTCTTTGTCCTCTCTTAAAAAACAAAACAAATCACTATGTTTTCTTCCAGGCCAACATTTCACAACACAACACAGCTAAGTTAGTAAATTCATAGTTAAGGTCCTAAAATAGTAAGCACTTAGATTTTAAATCTTAGAGAGAACATTTAACAGACAACTTTAGTCACTTGTTCATTAAAATCTATGTTTTGGCTGTCTTTCACATATTTCACTTACACAAATACCATAACTTACTCAGGACAGAATGCCTCTAATATCTCCATACAATTCTGTGTAACAGATCCCCTATATTGCCTTTTCATCCAACATTATATATGTAATCCTGTAAATGTCTTCACAGGAGGAAAGGGGGAGGATTCAGGCACTATCATCCAGCATAACAAGGCAAAAAAAAAATCAAAACCTTGACACTTCTGAAGTGCTTTTTAATTATAATTTATTGTAATTAACATCTGCTATTTTACAAATGTTTTACTGTAAGCACATATTCCAAATGTTCTGTGCTTAATCTATGACTAAATTCTGATTGACTTTTTTAAAATGTTCTACATCAGAGGCATCAGAGTCAGAGTCCTTGCAGATTTTAAAGATTAAAACTCTGCTGGGGCTCAGAGATACTAACATCCATTTCCCTGAATTAGCACTGATGGAGTTGAACGTATCTTCTTGCAATAGAACTTGCAGTATTGTCGCATTTTTTGCATGCTTATTTTTAAGGCAGTTATAGCATTCACTTTGGCAGTCATTTTATCTTCATTTTTACCATAGTGGTAACAAATGCTCTGAATTTCCAGTAAGAAAATACCTCCAGGTTTTCAGGATTGTTTTCATACTTACCACAGTACTTCTAAGTATTGCTGTACCAGATGAAGATTTGTAAGCCATCATGTTTAGTAGCTCCCTTCCATGTGAATTACACATCTCTTACCAACAGCCATGCAGAAGCAAAAGCTCAGAAAAAATGAACACCCTGTGCAGTGGCATTTTTGCCAGCCATGGGTTTCTCAGAACTGTACAATTTCCCCAGTGATTGCACTGTCATTATAATGGGAAATCATTAGATTTATCTTTTATTTAATTTGTAACATCTTATAGTATTATATGTGCATTTATGTAGCCTCATTACTGCCAGGAGTCCTATTTAACTGAGATGATAAGTAAATAAAGTAGAAATTACACACCAACAGGAACATGGAATATGTTGTTTTACTGTATGTCTGAGAGCTCCCTTTAGCAAAGCTAATCTGCACAGCAGTTACCATTATTTCTACCTCAGTGAGCACTTCCTAATTGCTGCATTATTGCTTGTGAAGAAAATATATTATTAAAGTCCACAACTTATGACTTGTTGCACATCTATACATGGAAGGGAAAAATCTTCTCAGTTCATCAGACCTTAATAGGTTTTGAATAGGATGATCAACTGAGGCTGTTTTTCTCTTGTGAATCTGTTCATTACCATTTCATAATGTCAGTGGTTCCTTCTAACAGTCAAGATGCATTCATAATTTATTCAGAAACCCGAAAACATTACTAAACCAAATCTACTTAATTCTCTATGAATCAGCTCAGGCCTATTTTGGTAGCAATTTGTAATGAACAACAATTATAAGCCCAAAGGAATCAGTATTCCTTTTTAGTTGTTAATGTTTTATACCCAGTTATTGGTCCACTGCCAGATAATGATCCATAGAGCATTAGAATTGTGTATTAATATTATCTTTACAAATGCAATAATACTCAGTGGAGGATAAAGTTTTGATGGACTCTTCTTGTGTGCAAGTTAAAGCTCTGCATTGTCGGGAAAAAAGTCCACATTAGCACTTTGTTCTGATGGAACTGCTAAGAATTGGGTGACCTTCAAAATTTGGCAACAGAATCAAAATGGCAAACAGCAGCCACTGAAATTAACACAGAAAGTAACTTCAGGATTTTTTTCATGTTCAGAATTTCTGAGACGCCATAGATATGCAGAAAGCAGGGCTTACAAAAGGATCTTAGGAAACAACAGAATATTGAGCATTCTTCCAGTTAATATTAACAATGATGAGACTTATCCCTTTCAGTGAGCAAGCCAACACTCAAGAACTCCTGAAAAGGTGATCAGCTTCCATTTACTCATGGCCAGATTTTACTATTTTTGTCTATTTTAAATACTGAGTTATTACTTACTTTTACATGATGTCTGGGGTAAAACATATGAATCATGTTAAGAAGTGCATTCCATAGATTCTACCTGAAAATAATACTGTGTGCTTATCCTAAGAACAAATATTTGCCATTTTTAAGTTGTCTTAATCCAGAGCCAAGATATGGCTGCATACAGAAGACAGAAAAGCCTAAACCAACTCTTGTAACCTGAAGTGGCCTCTGCACAAAATGGAGAGTTTTGGAATGTCAGAAGAATGGAGTCTAATAAACTTTTCAAACAGAACACCGCTATATTGGTTGTGTTAATTATGGCAGAGTGTCAGTACATTGGGAAGCAGTTTATATTCATTATTAGTGTTCCTTGCTAAAGATCTCACTTGCCAGATTTAACTCCTGACTAATATATGTCATTCCCAAGTAGCCTGCATCACAACACTCATGAAGCTGGTGGATATTTTAATTTGTTTTTACTATCAAGATTCCTGAGAACTATGAAAACTAAAAAGCCATTCAAAAGTTGAGCTTCCACTTAAAGCCTTGTTTGTTTTCTTCAAAAATATATGTTCTGTTTCTATTGTCACTCGGAATGAATAAGAGATAGAGAGAACAGACCAATATATGTGTCAGCACTAGAGACCAGCCATAGGATATCCAGTCAAAAGCAGTTCAGATCAAAGGATGAGGGCATATCCTTTCCAAAGCACAAAAGCCCTGAAGGGCCTTTAACAGGATCTCTCTGAAACACCTGGGCATCTAATTGCCATTGTCTACAAAGAGAGTTAGGATCTTGGGTGTTTTTAAAAACTCCACTAGGTGCCTCTACATATTCAGGAGCTTAAATACCTTTTAAAATTTGCCACAAGGCCGTCAGCAGGTAGCTTCTGCAGCCTCATACATTCTTTGAAATAGGCAGAGAGAGAGATAAATGCTATAGATGCTACGTTTCGATCAGAGCAGTAGCAAACATTCAGCATCTTATGTATTATTTTCCTTTTTAAATGGAGAAGTTGATGACAGTCAGGTATTTCTTTGATGTAAAGCTATTTCTTTTTAAAAATTTCTATGTGCTGTTCCCCTGAACACAGTGGGAAAACAGCACTTGCTCAGGACAGTAAGCTGCTTTTTTCTAGCCTGTGGTAAAGGGCTCCCTTCCAGCTTCCTTTTAGGGTCACGTTACAAGTGTCTTCTTTTCCTGCCCATCTTCTCTCTGCCTCTGCCATATTGGCTTTGTCTGCTTTTTCCTTCATCCATAGCACTCAAATGTCCTCTTCCTCATCCCCCACAACGATAATTTCCCAATTTCCAGCTCTGCATCTGGTCCACAATAAATCTCCTTCCTCCATGTAGCTCGGCTCCTGTCCAGTATAGCCTTAGCTTAGACTTCCAAGGATGTCTCAGCTATCTTACTACACAGCACTTTAATTGCATCTTATGTTTCTCCTGAATGAATGGCGTCTCTTACGTGTAGCTGCTTTCATCAACTCCCCGCATAATATACCAAACAATAGGTAAACCAGCCTTCACATAACGCGAAAGGTTGCGCTACTTTTTAAATAACCCATCATCATCTAAACAGCTTCAAACCCAACACACTGAAGATTTCACTATTGGGTTCACAATTCAAGGTATGTTTTAACAAAAGGCATCTCATTAAAAACTCATGCATTAGCATTTCATACAATTTAGAACTTGTTAGAACAAATTTCACTCTGAATTGCAACATCCAAGTTCCCTGGTACTCTAGTTCCCAGCAATGATTTTGTATCCTCATCTAAAGATACTCTGCAGCAGGAAAAGAAATTGCTAGGAAAAAAAA
Organism: Coracias cyanogaster; assembly: GCA_033124195.1. NCBI lineage: Eukaryota > Metazoa > Chordata > Aves > Coraciiformes > Coraciidae > Coracias > Coracias cyanogaster. The sequence goes on along the minus strand of JAVSBS010027049.1, from coordinate 22,399 downwards.
AGACAGTGAACAAGGAGACTCAAGTGAGCGTATGGTGGGAAGGTGCAAGCTCAATGCCCAGCTCTCTCTATAAATAGGAGGAGTATGTAGACGCAAAGTGCAAACTCAGCCTGGAATGCAGTATCTATCTAAGTTTTAATATATATAGAGACATAGCTGAATTTGTATTAGTGCTGCCAACAGTACACACAGTGTAGATAATAACACAGACCATAGTAATTTCTTTTAGAAGTGGGTTCACAGCTAGTCCAGTCACAGATTGCCACAGTGGAAATCACTGGAACCTCCTTCTTGCATTTCAAATATTGCAATCAGTAAAAGCATCAGGCACTAAAAAAATAAATAAAACTTTTTTAACCTGAGGCAAAAGCCAAAGCTTGCTACTGTAACACCCAAATGGAAATAGTTAGTCCTTGGCTTTTCAAGTGGTAAAAGCAGATAGGTTCTTTTACATGCAATTAAAACTACACCACCTAGTGAATTCATTGCTATTGAGAGTTCTCAGGATTTTCAGGCTGTAAGCACAAGTTCCTAATGAAATATTGATGATTACTACTCCACTCCAATATAGTATAAATAATGTCAGAAAAAATAATAAGATTCCTTCATCCTTAGAAAGAATCTCAGTGGGCAGAAAGCACCTTTCCTAAGTAGAGACTGCACTTGTTATGCCATTATGATACAGTATCATGGAGCAGCTTAAAAATATCCAGCATCTTTTTTAACAAGCTAAACTTACTCCATTGAAAAAGATTAACTTTCATTTCCAAAGCGTGTGAATATGACTGTTTAAACAAGGAAACGACACTATCACCACCTACCATAACTCTTCCTGCTTTAGTTTGTCCTTATCGAAAGTAACTCAGAAAACCCCCTGGCATTAATTGTTGTTATGCTTTTTTTAAAGGCTGATCTGAACATCAGTGAAAAGCCTTTAAGTATGAAGAAGCCTTTTGTTTGATGGTGTTTGGGCTCAGCATGACATCTACTTTTTTCTGCATCCTGCTTTTATTTTGAATGCAAGATAATAACCAGACTATAGTTAGATCTAGATAATAAGTGAAAGATGCAGGGAGTTTAAACATCTTGCTTCTCATTAGTGACATTCTGCCTAGCAAAATGAAAGGAATCACAGGCTGTAGTTAAATATTACTTCAGTTTAACCCTCAACTATTTATTAAGTAATTTTGTGAGATCATTTCGAAGACGGAAGTCAAATTGACAACCTTGTATGATGAAGACTCATACAGCAGTAGGAGATAACAAAGTTTATTCTTTCAAATAGGCTTTTCCTCCCTCTTCTTTTGGTACTTGTTAGTAATTAAAACATTCACCAGCAATCTGGTGACAGGACACTTGAGCTTGATTTAATTATGGATTGCTTTGGTTTTGAACCAAGAACAACAATGACTATATGGAGGTTCACACTGCTTTCTCTGTTATGTTTCCTGAGTGTTTTCTCATGCATGTGAGTGGTGGAAACTGAAAGAAAAAAAAAACAAGCTAAAAGAAAAAAGAAGTGCCTAAAACAGGAAAAAAATATTTTTAATGTCTAAAAAAAAATTAAAATATGAAAATGACATAAAGATTAATAGTTTCACGGACATAATGAAAATATGCAAAGGTCTTGAATACCAAATATTAAGGAAAATGATTAAAATGGAGTATTACCAGTCACATCTGCAGCACACTGGACACTGAATGAAAAGACCGAATTCTCTAGTGCTGGAAATAACCAAAGACAAGGAGTCAATCAAGGCCAAAATCTTCTCCCCAGTGATCAGCTGCAAGAAGTTAAAAAAGGCACCAAGGAATTCCATCAAATGAAAATTCTGTGTTTGCTGTATTTGCCCACAATTTGGGGACCAAAAGGTTGCCACCGTAAAGAAAACACAAAAGCATTTTTGCAAACAGTATAATGAAATTTTCTGCTCAGAATCACCAAAATTCTTAAATAAAACAAAAGCAAACAAAAATACAATGTAATATTAAGTCAGGAAAAATAATTAAATATATATTTGAGGGTACCCTCCCATCCTCAATTCCTAGTTCTAGTTTAGTAATCAGAGCTCAAAAACCGTGAAGCAAAAAGAAAAGGGGGGAGTTAAGGGGCAGCTGGGAAGAGGCCTAGGAAGACTTCCATATAAAGAAGAGCTGAAGTTTTCAGAAATGCCTAATGACCAGATTTGGGAAGAAAACAAATTGTCATTTCCAATGTAACTCATGTCTCATCTACACTTCAGATGCAAAGACATCTGATCCGATAGAGACTCTTGCCTTAAAGGAGTGTAGACCCAGACCCAGAAGCAAATACTTCATGGCAGCACTGGCCCTGAGTTAGCATCCTTCTAGTGTAGTGTTTAAAGCCAGGCTAGTGCACTTGCACAACACCACAGTGCTTTTCAGTGCTTTGCAAGAACATTGCAGCCCCGGAAATTCAGCATAATGTCCGCTGCAGCATCCAGATGTTCCCATAGACACATAATAGCTTATATTCCATTTCTTTGTGATTGAATTTTGGCTCCTATGTGTCTAATGATAATATTTACAAATATGCATGTTGAGATATAGATACACTCCTAGAAATAAATTGGTCACAACTTTTAGTGACTTGTATGGATAAAAACATCACAGGCAAAGTGACAAACAAAATGCAGGACCCTTTACACAAACTGTTGAGCAACAGCAGTTCAGCTGGAGCTGACTAGAAATGCAGAACTGACAATAAGGGAAGGCTAAATGTGAGGAGAGTAAACACAGTGATGCAAATGTATACAAATATAGGAGCTACTGAGAAAAAGGAAGGGCACAAAAGCTGTCTTTACAATAGAACCACAGGAATGGTCATCTGGGTCAAGGGGTTAAATGCAGGTACCTGGGAGCATGCACATGCAAATCAATCTCAAAAGAGATTAGCGTAAATGAGAAGTATAATTGGGAGGGGAGGAACCTTCTCATTCTATGATAAACATCTCCCTGTTTCACTGAAGCGTACACACAGAATAAAGAAGGGGGGTTCCACGAAAATACCATTATTAATCAGTCCTATGGATAGTACAGTATGTATAACCCCTGAGATTCATATAGGCACCTGCCTCCAGATTGGCTGTGTAAGGGACAATTTATCATAACTGAACATGTAGGAGTAGGGGAGGACACAGTGGTCACTGCCTGCACTGGAATTTATGACGGAAAAGAAAGTTAATTAAGTTCTGTGGTCAGTGCTTAAGGGAAAAAATAGAAGAGCTCCCAAATGCAATTCCTTGCTGGAACAGATATTTTGGCAGAACTTGCTAATTACTGTATTAAACCGTTAATTTGGCAAGAGGGAACTAATTTTCTTACAGTATGTTTTCAGGGAAAAATGCATAGAAACAAAACAGTTTTATCATCTGGCCTTTTGTTGTCAAAAAGGAAAGTACAGCTGGCAAGCTCTGTAGTCACTAACATCATTACAGCACAGCACAAAACTGAGTGGCAGAGTCTGAGTAATAGAGAGAGGAAAGTAAGAGGTTTCTGAAATCAGTGGGAAAGCAACTAGTTTTGGGAAAAATGCAAAGCAAATAAATGTGCAAACACATTTGGCTAAATTAATAAAACTGCAAATCGCAATGTAGGATAATTCAATGCAAAACATCAAATGACTAACAGGGCCCTTACTGCTTTGAATGATACAACCTGGCATTTCCGGTTTTGGCAAATTCAAGAAATTATTTTGATTTTGCATTCTTATATATTCTTACATATATAAAATCAAAGGGATAAACAATCCTTATTAAGGGCAGAAATCCTCAGGGCAAGATAGACATCAAGTACAATAATTTAGTCGACATCTGCTCCACCACATGACCTGGACTATCTACAAGATTCCCAGTTTAAGAGCATTACATGCCTCCAGTTCTGAAGCCAACTCTAAGACACTTCATTAGACATGGGCATGAAACATAACGTGAAGATCTGCATTCACACTCTCCAGATAACAGCTACAGATCAGAGCTTTTGCTTAGGATAGAATATGGGCCAACAGCAAGAAGCAGGAGTGTTTCTGGTTATTTTTCAGTGCTATTTATCACTACATTTTTTGTCTGCACTTCCTCTGTGCAGCTTCATTTCCCTTGAAAAAGAACCTGGTCATAATCCCAAACCTCCTACCATGATACTCATGCTAAGAATTGGTATTCAGCAATGAATTAGTGCAAGGTGAGAAATAAAACTGGAAAGAAAATACAAGCAAAACTCTACACACAATCGCTATAGGAGAAATCTGTAAGCCAGTTCTGACTAGCTATTACATGAAAGCAGAATAATCCAGTGGTCAAAAAGGTTGAGAACAGAAAAGTCCTCAATATGCCAGCCTGTGAAGCATACACGAAATTAAGAGGGGCACCTGCAAAGTTATAGCTGATAGGTGAAAATGGGATCCAAAGCAGAGCAAAATGTTCTCTGCTTCACAAATACACCCTCAAATGAAAAAAAATCCATTCCCTGGCCAGCCAGAATATCTTTAAAGCTACAGTATGACAACTTACTTAAGATAGCTCAAGATAACACAAATTGTTACACAGCTTCCCAAGACAGGCATCAGAAAAAAAAAGAGACATTGCTTTATAAAAGAAAAGCAAATGTAGTTTTTGCTTATATTTATTTTCTGTGTTCAGGCAAAAACTCTTCATCGGACAATGCTGAGAGATTCTTTCAACTTCATCAAAATGCAAATTCAACCAAATAATTTTTGCTAACAGATCATAACAGGTGAACGCAAGTGATGTAAAAATACATCCCTTGGGCCTGGAGTGCAAAAGGAGAGGGAAAATAGACTTCTGTTTCATTTTAACCCATAAATAAATTTTAAATTCGGAAAGACTAAACTCACAAAGTACAAGATAACAAATTGAATTAAAACTAAAGCAAGCATTCAGTTATAGTGAGTTTAGTAAGGGACAAATTCTTTTTTTATTTACCTTTTAAGCCTTTAATCCTTTTCAAATTATGTTCTTTTCCATAAACAGCAAAATTCAGTGGGCAAGAACACTTGGTATCCTCAAGTATGCCTTTTTTTATAGTGAAATGTTACATTAAAAAAAAAAATTCACTTCTATTTACCAGGATTTCAGGATGTGTAACAGCATTATTGGTATAAAATTCACTAAATGACATCTCTTAATGAAGTGCCAATTACACAGAAAAGCTATATGTACATTTACTGATGGGATTTGGCCCTACACTTCATTTTTGTCATCTGAAGTAGAAAAAACAGAATTTGTTTCTTAATTTTAATGCATGTTCATGCCTTAAACTATGTTTTTTACTTGACTTTCAGTAACAACAATATATGAAACCAAAATACATTCCTCTTTATACATATTTTATAATTTGTTTCAAGTTGCATCTTAAAAGGTATTTAACTTTTTCTCCTGGATCCTGATTTTAGTTAATGGCAGTAGAAAAGTCACTGTCCTTGATCTAGAATTTTTTAGTAAGAAGGAGTCAGGGCTAGAGGCACATGAAAACATGTCAGTCAGATGTAATTGCTCTCTAAAAGAAACCCTATCAAACTGAAGAAAACTAACACTGAACACATGGATTCACTGCAGCACCTAATCTACTAATGAGCTCAGCTTGTTATTTTCAGGCTTGCTATTCAAAAAGTTCAACATAAGAAACATGACAGTGAAGGACAACATTGCTTAAATAGTTTTAGATAATACATATTACAGTTGGAGCCAGTAACATCACCTGTAGTTAAGGCTGCCCAGCACTTCCCATGATGCTTCCCTTACCACTATGTCCAGCTTCAACTGCTTGGACTGAAATTTTCTATACAAAGTTCTTCCTCTGATGAATATTTTCATTTTTTTTCTTTTATTAGCTTGATTATTTTTGTTATCACAGAATGGTATGGGCTGGAAGGGACCTCTGGAGATCATCTAGTCCAAGTCCCCTGTCAAAGCAGGTTCACCTAGAGCAGCTTGCACAGGAACATGACCAGGCAGCTTTTGAAAGTCTCCAGAGAAGGAGACTCCACAACCTCTCCGGGCAGCCTGTCCCAGTGCTCTGTCACCCTCACAGGAAAGAATTTTTTCCTGCTGTTCAGGTGGAACTTCCTGTGTTCTAGTTTGTGCCTGTTACTCCTCGTCCTATCACCGGGCACCACTGAAAGGAGACGGGCCCCATCCTCTTGACATCTACCCTCTAGATACTTATAAGCATTGATAAGATCCCATTATTTTATCCTCATTTATTTTACCTTAGTTTTCCTTATTTTTTTATCATCACAGGAGAATGAATGGCATTAAGGAAAGAAGGAAAATAAAGGGAAATGTGGTTTTACCATAACAACTCAGCAGGTAGAGAAGACAACATTTACCCTGGAGGTGACTGGCTGCGTTCTTCGCAATAGGTCTGCTCCTCCTCCCAGTGATTCTCCTCCATGGTGATTCTATAATCACCATGTCTGCTTTGCTTCTGCACCTGGATGGACAATAATCCTGGGCCATCCAGTCCTATGCCCAAGAGCCCAGACAGGCAGGCACAATGTAGTCATGGAGCTACACTGAGAAAACCCCTGTCCTTTCCTTGTCACGTGTATGCTGACTCGTTCTTCCCTATGATTCACAAATCTCCATGTTAGTTTGCTGTCTACAAAAAAATCTTTCATCATTAACAATGCATATGCCTAGTTGTCTGTTGGAAACCTACTACTCCTAACAGTTACCATCCCTGACTGCAGTAAGTCTATGCAGTTGATTTAAATAAATGTTCCCGGTGCTGAAATCAATTACTGTGCCAAAATTAACATCTATTGAGATCAACAGGAAAAGGTTTGTACATAAAACCTCTCGGTGCTAACATTCTGATGTCCACATCTACTTCAGGTTGCAAACTGAATGCCCGGTAGTGCTGGAGAGTATTAAGTATGGTCCTTGTGTACATCTGTTTTATTTTCATTCAGCAAAATGTAATTCCTATGATCCATAGCAAAAAAAGAAAGATAGCCTTATACTCAAGACAGATAAGGACTGAGCACTTCATTCTGACTTCTGTTTTACCAAAAGATCCTGGATGTTTCTTTCTCTCCATCTTCTGGATGTGGAGCTTAGATGTAGATTCAATGAGTAAATACATTCATTTGGGAAGCAAATATTAAAAAAGGGGATGGATTATTCAATGTAAAGAGCAGCATTGGTAAGACATCAAATACATAGTTACTGTGGAAATTAGAAGTCATCTGGGATTTTCAGGAGCCAGGTCATGTTCACATCATAATGTTAAATCAATCAGACCAGAGGTTCAGAAGTACATTTTTCCTCAGGTCATCTTGCTAAAACATGGGTTAAGAAGCAGTGCTTCTCATGAGGCACAGCCCATTATTTTAATAATTTGGGCATTTTAACCTATTTGAGCCACTAAGGGTAGTGAAAATGCCTTTCATGCATTCTGATTTTTTTTCTTGGGAGTTATTTTTCATTTAAAAGCTCCTAAATTCAATAGAAGGTGATGGGGAGCTTTTCCAACTTCCAGTAAATAGTTTTGGGTACTACAAGAACGTCCTCTTAACTTGTTCTGGATTTGGTAGCTATAGCAATCTATGACTGCCCAAATGGCTAAAAAGAGTGTGCCTTTTGTGTTCTAGACATCCAATTTGTAATTTCTGGAAGTGCTAAAAACTTCTACACCTGACCAAAATCAAGAGGAACTCTACCAGAGAACATACACGACTAAGCGTCCTGAAAAATCAGGTCCTCAGTATCTTAGACAAAATACCTGGGTAAGTCTACAACAATCATTCTGTGGCTCAATCCTTCCTTTGTAAAATGGACATACAACTTCCCTCTCCCAAACATATATTTTATAAGCATTTCGCAATGACAGTGGTGAGCAGCTCAGATAAGCCTATGTGGAAGTTAAAATTTCTCTAATTAGAGTAGGATATGAGTATTTCCCAGATAATGGAAGATAGGACCACACATGAAACAAAGAAGCTAAAATTCTGAATTTGGAGAACATTACCCATCTGTGCAGTGAATGAAGCAGTGGTCCTGTAGGAAAAAAACCAGCATGTCATTAAGTAATTAAAGACTGTTCATGAAACAGAGCCACAAAGCAGGCAAATGCTTTTAAAGGAGCAGTCTTAATGCTGGCATTTCGTGACTTGAAAGTTTCATTCTGCAGTCTTAAACATTTTCAAGACTTTTTTAGGACACATAATATAGGCCCACTTGCTCTAAGTGCACACATGTATTACATTCATATTTTCTAAAAATTCTTTAGCATTTACTGTGAAAGACTGCTCTTTCTCCTTCCATCCAGCAAATGAGGTTTTAACAATTATACAGCTATATATACTGCTTTAAGGAATTATGCAGTACAAGCTTATTGGTTTAAATTTTATGGTGCCAAGAACAGGCTGTTTTACGTTTGCAGAAAACAAAGGAAATCAGGAGAAAAAACAGGCAGGCTTTTCCCCTTTCCTGACAACACACTTCTATTATGACCCAAAGACTCTCTAATATCCATCCCTAATCCCCTGTCATCCTCCTGTAAATGCTAGAAAGTGCTGCAATTTGCATTAGCTTGTGTGCTAGACATTTTTATATGAATGCTAACTCACTGAGAACGGTAGAGGCTCAGTTTGTAATCCTAGGCAAATGTGTAAAGGACAACTCAACTGAATACTGTATACGGGCATGGAGCATAAACTAGGGTGTCTCTTTGTAAAATCTAACTGGTATATGCAGTTGTTGAACAACCCAGTATTAAGTGGGCTTGTGTGGTGAATCTACACAGATGTACAGGCTTCAGCTTCTCAAAGGCTGGCTATGCCATGAAGAACAGATACACCCTGCACAGGAGAGCTTGCTTTCTCTCAACTGATTTCACACAGGGCTCATTTTCTAGATCTGAAAGTTGCATTTGCAATACCAGTCATGTAATAAGTTAAAACTCAGTTTGCCTCTCCTCATTTTCTTCAGCAGGCAAGCCCTCTGAACCTCTCTATGCCTTCTGAGATCTGCAGGCCTCTAATGCTTTTTCTCTTATCAGCCCATACCCACAAAAACTAGTTTCTCTATACTAGTTTATAGTTTCTCTATACCTGCTACACACCTGTCAGCAGCTGTTTTGAGCACCACCAGGTAGGTGCAAATCTCTATTAGTTGAGGGAAAGTATGACTGAGACCTAAACCAGCGCTCACAAAAGTCAGTTGTCATGGGATTTATTTCCATATTAATTTTCCCACAGCCCACAGGCTACTATAAAACCATCAATTAAAATACTCAATCATCTATGTTTGTATTACTTTGCAAGACATGCAACAAGCAGAAAGCCAGAAGTCACTTAGATTTCTGACCAGTTTAATACCATTCCTAAGGCAAATCACCATTATTTTGGGTACTTCATAACTTACACAAGTTAGAAAATGAAACAACCTTCCAGGCATGTTATGTCACATAGTGTACAACTGTGTGTTCTTGCAGTTTCCTCTTAGGAATATTCCTCTGGCTGGGTTCATAGATAGAATACTGGAAATCACACTGCACAATATTTTTAACTGCCCCTAAATACCTTTGGAAATGGGAATCTAGGGAAGTGATTCCATAATTTAAATCCAGACATCCCCTTCACTGATTAAGCTAAGCAATTGTCCTGAACAGGGCCAATCAGAAGTCTTTAGAAAATGTTAATAAAATTAGGCTTTTAAGTGTACCATAGAATAAAATGGTAGTTAAGCAAGGAAGTATATGGCTCAGCACTCAGGCAGAGATTAGAGGTTTCTTTGCTGTACCAGTGGTGTTCCATCCCATTTGAGTCCAGGACCAGTATAAGAAAGCTCTTTTGAGCTTTGAGAGCACCCTGCAGAATTCATACGCTCCTTTATTACCAGTTTGCTCGTAAAGAAGAAAATCTATAAATTTGCTATTTCTATACGGTCACAAAAAACCATACAAGCTTATTACACAGTTCTGACACATTTTAGATAACTTTGTACAAGCAACAAAAGAAGTTAACTGCCTGCTTTTCCACATAGGAATCAGAGGGTTTGAAAATGCCTTCATAGAAAGAGGAGGTCAGAGGGAAGACAACAAATCTTCTGTTGTCTGATTGTTCTAAAATACACTATCATTGAAATACATTTAACTAGTCATCTTCTGTTTGGGGAATTCACAGTGACTAAGTTCCAGTTCATTACTTTGAGGGCTATGGTGCTATTGTCAAGGCCTCCAGAACCAGTAAGATGGCCTAACCCTCAGGTCAGAGAGGCTACAGTAGCAGAAAGGCAATTATACTGTAGGAAAAATGTTGTCCACTAATCAGCTAGCAATCAATTACTAAGAACAGAAGATAACCCTATCCCCACTCAAGCTCTTCAGTATTAATAGTGCCATCATGTAATTACTTTAGGCATGGGCAGGTGCATGAAAGGACAGGCTCTATAGTACACTGCACCTAAGATTAATGAGTTCTGTCAATTTGCCCAGCAGACATCTGATTCTTCAGCTTTATGTAGCCACTAGTTTTACACATGCCTCAGGGCTCTTCTGCTGAAAAAATCAACTACTAATTTAAATACATCCAAAAACCTTACATCTTAAAAAAATCCCTAATTTTACAAGACTGCACCAGAAAGATTTCTGAGTATTAATACAGCATGCTTTCCTATTTCAGTTATTCTTTATTTTTGTCAATCAGTGAAACACAAGATCCTACAAGCGTATTATATGTCCTAGAAAAACTGACAGCACACAATTCTGCAGTCACAACATCCTGGATTTCACTCATACAATCAATTCCAATAAGAAAAAAAAAAAAGGAGAAAAATAAATGTTTCAGTAAATAAGTCATTGCTCAGAAACCAAGACAAAGCAAATACAGGAGCCTTTTCCTGCGAAGTTAGCAAACACGCTGAATGAGTACAGCTGCCAAAAGCAGATTCTCTGTGACAAGCTACGGCCTATACAGTTAAGTCAGGGATACGCAGGCCTATGGGTCAAAAAAGAAACAAATTAAAATAGAATTTCTATCTGGAAAGTGGTTTCTTTATCCTTAAACTTACATCTACTTTAGTCAACAACAAAAGCCAGTTTTTAAAAAGAAAGTGTTCTCAAATGAAATATGAAAAGTGAAACATCTTCCCCACTTGGGAGGTACATGAACAACTCCCACCCCTAGAAAAATACGACCTATTCAGGATTTCAAGAGATCTTTACTCTTACTAAAACCCTGTTTCAAGAAGGTGCTTAAACACTTGCTTAAATCTTTCAAATACAATCCAAGATATTGAAAGTCATTTAGCTACTTGTAACATGCAGACAGTCTCAAAGATCCTCTTAGGCATCTCTCTGGAAGTTCAGGCTCTTAAACACCTTTGAAAATATGGCTCAAAATGTTTGGCTGTGCATACACACATCCCTCATGAAATAGCATGCCAATCTCCATTTGTGTTTCTAAGTACAATTGTTCAATAATAACAATAAAATAAAAATAAAATAAAGAGGTTGGACTTAAAATTAAAAATTCAAGTACTACAGCTAAGGATGTTACCACTCATCAGCCAAATTTCATTAACATGCAGGGTCCAGTTCCCTCAACTGCAAAAACTTAAAACTACTAAAAGCCTTGGGAACCACAATGAAGCATTAACTGTTTTGCTCCCACAGACTAGGGCTGAATTTGATCCTAAAACACCAGTGCAGCTTCTGCAGTATCAAAGCATCAAACTATGTGGCCCGGAAACAACTTTTTTTTTTTTTTTTTTAAAGTATTTCTTCCAAAAATTTAAGCCACTAAATATAGGCCTAAGCCAAAAACATGAAAAAAAATTCTCAAAGCTTTTTGTGAAAGGTACAAGAACTGACCTATTTATTTCTCTCCAAAGTCATTGTCATCCTATTTGTTCATTTTCTGTCACTTCTGTTTGATTATGGAAAACAGCTAACGGTATCTTTTTTTTTACCTTCCATTTAATGTCACAATTGACCACCCATGAAATCTTTCTCCAGACTACATTTATTGGATATTAGATTCTGCTAATTAATTCTCTGGATTAATTTCTTCTGAAGTAATGTTATCAATTGTTTCCAGTAAAGAAAAAACAGGCCAGCAGTAACTTGATTTTCACATAAATGGATTAAACCTACACAAATGCAGTGGCTGAAGATATCATTGATCCATGTTCATTGGCTGCTGCTTCTGTTTCAATTCTTATTTGATATGGTAAAGGACAATAGAGTGGGAAACTGTTTTGATCTGAAGCAACTGTTTTTAAGAAGATACCAGCAACTCTCTCACAATACATAACTTACAAAATGTATTCTATGCATTGAAAAGCACTAATCCCTAAAATTATAACTATTTCTGAAACTCATAGCTTATGGTTTGATCGTGAAAGATGCTCAAGTTCACAGAAGACATTTGAATTGAAGACGCTCAGTATGCCATAAAAACGTGTGGGAATTACTAGGGGAGGAACTATTCTACAAATTGAAAAGAGGCAAAAAATATGAAGTGTCCTTGAAACTACAAACTGGATACCATCAGTCAATGATTTAACATAGAAACTCAAATACTGTTGTACTAGTCAGCATCAAATATGTTAAGGAGAGACCTTCAAAGACATAAGGAAAACTTAGGGATATCTCTCTTTCTGAAAGCTACTGGGACATTGTCACCAAATTATTTTCTTTTTCTACATCTGAAAATACCCTTTTTTCAATTTCTTGTAATGATACTCTCAGAAATACTGGCTTGGCATCTTGTATTCATCATGTACTCAGTGTTGTATGGTGGCATAAGACCCAGAATTCCACTTTTGAAAATAATTCTTTAATGACTGTTCAGATTTGACCACAAAATGAAGTAGGGTTGCTTCAATTTATGTCAGCTGACAAGAGGTTCAAAGGATATCAGAGAGGGAATTCCTTTCAACTCTTCCAACATGGGAAATGGATTGAGCAGGAAGAAGAACTGACCTTTTTATTTAGATTCTGCTCCTGTGCTCTCTCTTTACCCGCATGACGCATCACAGACAGAGCAGGCAGGTTTCAGCATGAGAGGTGAAGGAAATTAAAAAGAAGGAAAGAAAAGAAAGGAATGAAAATTGAATGGAAAACAAATCTCCAAAGATTATTGAAGATACTACTGAACCCAGACAAACAGGATTTCATCTCACTGAATTTTATGTTGGGAGAGAAGGGATTCCCAAATTTACTTCAGGCAGCTACTGTCATGAGTAGCACTAAATAAGGAGCAGATAAACTGCTATCACTTTCTCTCTCATCTTACCTTAAAACTTTCTGCTGTGTAACCCCACTACCTCCAACATAGGATGCCAACATATGCCATAAGCTAAATGCACAGATAAAGTTCTCAGGCCCTACCCCTGCCTAACTTTTCCATACCAGCCTTGGCCAGACAACTTCATTCCCTGTTGCTTATGTCAAAAAGGTGTTGTACAGCTGTACGACTAGGAAGCAGTTCCCATAGCATCTGTACTATGCATTCTACAATATGAGAAAGCATTTCCACATATTTGCCTTAGACAATCAGAGAAAAATTCTCATTTATTTTGCATGTCTCACCCCCCCTGGCTTCTAGAGACACACTGGATTCACTTCTGTCACATCAGAAAACAACCCTTATTTCTGCTTTAAAGGATTTAGGTGGCCCTATCTGGCCTGCCTCTGCAAAACTCCTGCATCTATCTTGAAACATTTTGCTCTATCTTTGCTGATGGTTTTACCAACAAATTTAACATGGAAATACATTGCCTCTGTATCTCGTACAGACTCTAGACAACATAAAACAACCTTTATTTGTTTTTTTATTTACGACAATTTTAGTAGAAACACATTTTTACACTTCAGAATCTTCCGAAGCTGCACAGAATGGCAGCTTTAATTTTTTTTTTAAACTTGCCATAAATTCAGATAAATCCCTACTGTTCTTATTAATAATAATGCAGTAAATATTTAAAATATTTTCATACCCGTAATATTTACAGCCAGAGGGGTCTTCACATACTATATCTTTCATTTTCAGTAATTCATTAAGAAAATGTTATGATATAAGGAAAAATCTGCCTGGATATTGTGAGTATTCACACTTCTTGTTTGTTTAAACTGCTTAAGCTGCCGGTGTTTATGAAAGAGTTATCACTGTAGGAAACCTGCAATGTAAGTTAAAGTATGTCATGGTTATATGAGTCTGAAGAAGTTTCTAACTGTTTCAGTTCCTGCTCAGCAGAATATCACCAACTGGTTAATCTACTCAGTTCATTTGATTAATTAGCTTCATAAATTAGTGCAAATTATCCTTTTATGTCTGTGGCATTAGCAGCTTTCCGTTTTGAACATGTATTCTGCCTGTAAAAATAGTGACAGCTTATTCAATAAGTCTGTTCCTCATATAAAATTAGTACCTTCAGAATCCTATCTATTAACTTCAGTGACCAAAATAAATAAATAATGATTAAAGTACTATTTTTACTCATTTTTGCATTGCAGTAGCTGTAAGGACAGCTGAAGGACAGCAGCTAAAGAAAAGTAAGATCGATTCAACACATGTATTGTGAAGAATTAGTTTTATAACACAAACACAAAACCAAAATCAAATCATTTCAAGACGAAAAGAATTTCCTGTATTCTACTTACAAAAGATAAGATTACCTAGCTGCAACTGAAAGCAGAGTTAGACCTACTGAAACTTTTATTAGCAATCATTATGCTTGAGCTACAAAGAATCTGACTCTGAAATTCAAAGACCAGTTGAGTTTGCTGAAGAAGCAGTTCAGAAATTAATCTTTCACATCATCTCTGAAAATGTAATAGGGAATCATCAAGAGAAATAAACAAAGAATCTGATCCTATTTTAGCACTACACTTTTCACAGTACTATTGAACTATACAGCAAAGGCTGAACAATTATGAAAAAAAGAAACAATCTAGCCTTCCAGTACATATTTATTCACTTATCATGTCATCAGCCAACTTCCTTCCTGCAAGCAGAAGTGAGCTGAGCTGCTGAACACACATGGTGATGTTTTAGTTCATGCTTCTCCTCCTGTCAGTCCAGCTATGCCCAAAACATTCACAGACCTATTTCACTGTTTCACATTTCTCTTTGAAACCTACTAACACTGCAGCCTCCACAGAGCATGACTTGCCCTTAATGCTCATGAGGACAAGAATGGAAAATCATTTCTGATCGCATTTTCTATCCTTTTGTGGCCTCCAAAAAGCTCCAAACAATGTATCTAACCTTTCAGGTGACAGAATAATCCACACTTTCTTTTCATCATCCATTTTTACCCAGTACAGCTACATGTAAAATGCAGAAGAAAACAGATTTCACATTTTGTGGTAAGGAGCTATTATTTTTTTAAACAACTATTATCTTCAGTCATGCAAGAAGGTGAAAGCAGAGTTTCTGAATCCTTTCAGATCAGAAACAAAAGGATTTGAAGGATATTTCTTATGTAACCATGTTACAATTTCCACTTAAAATGACCTTTTCCATGAAGTTTGCTATAGGGTGTAATCAGCCTTATTTTTCGTTAGCACAGAGCATTCACTGTAGTGGGCTTTGATCTACCCAATCCCTATCTGATCTACCTAATTTCTAAGAAGCTGCCTGTTTACTGCAGGGCTGCTTTCACAGCATCAGCCGCTAACATCACATGAGTATTTTCTGGGTGTCAAATGCAAGAGATATAAATCAGAATATTGTCAGTAACACCTCTTCTCTTTAGAGGACAGGTTTGCTGAATTCCAAATTCAGTTGGCAACTCTCTTATCTCATCAAACTTGAAGGAAGAAGATGTGATCCTGAGAAGTTTAGAACTACACTGCCTCAGTTAATCTAATGTTTATAAGTTTCAGTATGCCTGCTTTTGTCAGACAGGCATATTTTATAAACAAAGTTACACACAAAATTGCAATTCTACCACAAATTTACTGTTTTATTATTATTCTTTTATCATTATTAGGAAAGGTTGAGAGACCTGGGGCTGTTTAGCCTGCAGAGGAAAAGACTGAGAAGGGATCTTATCAATGCTTGTAAGTATATAGAGGGTGGTGTCAAAGGATGGGACCAGTTCCTTTTCAGTGGTGCCCAGTGATAAGACAAGGGGCAATGGGCACAAAATAGAGTACAGGAAGTTCCACCTAAACATAAGGAATAACTTCTTTCCTGAGGGGGTGACAGAGCACTGGGACAGGCTGCCCGGAGAGGTTGTGGAGTCTCCTTCTCTGGAGACTTTCAAAAGCTGCCTGGCCATGTTCCTGTGCAAGCTGCTCTAGGTGAACCTGCTTTGACAGGGGAGTTGGACTAGATGATCTCCAGAGGTCCCTTCCAACCCCTACCATTCTGTGATTCTTTTTTCTCTGCACCCTACAGATTGGATGATCTCTATTTGCTAACCATATTGGACAAGTTTTCCTGATTGTATTTGCTGGTTTGTTGTGTTTTGTTTGATTTTTTTGTTTAATTACTAATCACTTCTTCCACAAGTGCTCTTGAAAGGAACTATGTAACACTGGAAGATCACGTTGATGTAAGTCTAAATAATAATCTGAGAGAAATAAGTAAGATAAAGACAAGAAAGGAGTGAGGAAGACTTTAAATAGAAACCCAAAATTTCCTCTACAAATCCCAATCATATCATAGGAAAATTGAGGTTGGAAGAGACCTCAGGAGATCTCTAGCCCAAACTCCTGCTCAAAGCAGAGCTTGTTCTGAAGTCAGATCAGGTTGAACAGGGCTTCAACTAACTTGGTTTTAAAAACTTACATGGATGGAGACTGCATAGCCTGTCTGCATACTCTATTCCAATGCCTGACTGTCTTCAAAAGGAAACAGTTTTCCCTTACATCCAGCCTCTCCTCCTCTCACTGATCACCACCCTTAACAGCCTGGCTCCATCTTGCTAGCTCTCTGCTGAACTTGTCAAAGAATCATAGAATCAGAGAATGGCTTAAGTTGGCCTCAAAAAACGGACCTAGTACTCCTGATGTGGTCCTCATCTCCTGTAGTGCTAAATACAGACCAATTCTAGTGATTCTTTGGAGAGACCCCCTCACTTCCACTGCCACGTGTCTTCTACTCTTTATTTAAAGTAGCTGAAAAGCTTGTAACGACAGCTCTTACAGCTCTGTAGCAGAAGAGGTGTTCCAGGCAGGTACTCTGTCTGTGAAAATAAGCCTTTCAAAGGATGGCAGAGGGCTCTGTCACAATAAATACATTTTAAAGAGACTGGTTTTGGTCTAAATTCCTTGTTAGGAAAAGGAGCAAGTTCCACAAAAACCCACTGCTGCTGTAGAAGGGCTTGCTCCTCCATACTGCCTTTTTTTTGACCACCAACTGGTACCATGGGGCAAGCTTCGTGTGTAAGATAGGTCCTTCAAAAAGAAAAGGGCCTGTACTAGGTCATCTTTATTGATAGCTAACCTCATGCTTACAGAACTTGTGCAACTTTTTAATATATGTTATAGAATTACAGAACTTTTTTTTTTTCTTTTCCTTCTTCCTCAACACCTGTCTATTCCCTTCAGTTTCTGTAGATCATGATTTTATACTCGGAGAAAACCCTTAATACTGATCACTCAGAGAGATTTGCCAAGGCACCCTCACAGCTCTGATTCCCAAGTCTCATAGAATTTCTGAGGGAATTTGACAAATAACTCCTTCAGGTTCTTTTAAAAAATGTCATTCTTAAATTAATATTGTGCAACTGGAAGTATTTGCTCTGAGTATTAAAAAAGTCTTTCCTGTTCTGCTAGTTTAATTTTCTAAACATTTATTCTCACAGATTGACTCAATAGCCACATCAGGGTAAATCTAAGAGGAGTAAGAATAAGCTGCTCATTCAGTCACACAGTACACTCCTGCTTGATTGGAATGGATATTGTACATAATATGTCCCTGCAGATGTTTGCTCTAGTGGGGCATGCTGAACTTCATTTAAATGCCAAGGCTCAAAATCTAAAACAATGTGACTTTAACAAAAAATCTGATGAGGAATTTGATGAGAAAATGGCAAGAATTCCTGTGGCATTTGGGTAACAATTTCAAGCCTTCGTTTTAATAGAATAAACAGGATCATATTTCATTCAAATCTGGCAATGAGATGAGCTTTGGGTATTACATTGATATAAACCAATAAAGAATTTGCAAATTTGAAGCACTAATTAACAGACACAATATTAAATGAAAAAAAGTTTGCTCGAGGGGCAAATATATTTTGAAGACTTTAAACTTTTATTAAAAGACAATTTTGAACAGCTTCTTCTTCATTTGACTATTTTGTTAGTTTCAAAGAGGGGGATTCTTGTGTTTTTAAACTAGCAAGTTTAATATTGCTGGAACATAAATGAATAAAATAACAGCTTCACTTTTTCCTTTTCAAAATAATAACTTAATGTTATGTCACTTTAAAAGAAAAATATATTGTAAGCTGAACCTACAAAGCAGAGAGCTGTGTAAGAGGATGTCAGCATTTTATTATCTACATTGAACCCCAATGTTATTTCTATTAAATGATTTTTTTAAAGTCTGACACTGTTGAATCGAAAAGCACTCATATTTAGAACCTGACTGCACTATTACAATCATCCTAGTAAAAAAGTATGAACAAAAAAACCCCAAACTATTTGGAAGTTTTAGTTTACTGGTCACATATGTACCATAGTAAGAGGATTTTCTCTACCTAATTGCAATGCTGCACATAGTAGCCTTCTTGATACTACAATATCTAAGACTTATGTATCTAAAGACTCATACTTCAGAAAATGGGAATGTCAGCTAGAATACTAAGGAATGAAATCTATGAGACTGACCTTCACACAGGATATTAGAGATAGTTTTTTGAAACAAGTGGTTATTTCATCCTAAGCATAATACCATCAAAATCTGCTGATGATAAAGTCACCTGCTCTGGCAACTGAGCAGAGGTGCTACACTTAAAAGCTGTGACATATTTAATTCATTAGCAAGCCAGTTATCTTCTTGTTTCAAGAAATTAAGGATTTTTTTCTCTTCTAAATGCAAGGTACCATTTCCTCTTTTACACTCACATATGATTACTGTGCACCTCTATCTAATCCTACAATGGCAGGTCCATCCTCCCTTGTACCTTATCTTAGGTGATGCCTCCATTTTTTTAAACCACTTTCCTTTGTCTTGTCTTAATACAGTTGATTGTGGTACCTTTTTTTTTTCTTTTTTATTTAAAGGAAAATTATGAGGTAAGTGTTTAGAAAGGTAATTGATCTGTAGTTTAGAGATAAAAGGCCTGATCTTTCCTTCTGATACTGAATGCGCATCAAAGTCAAGTTGAAGCACTTCACATGCACTGCTTAATGAAAACTTGTAGAAAATGGAACATAAAAAAAGCCATTAGCCATAAAAATAAATGACAGGGAGTTCTGCAACCTATTCACTGAAGATTTGTCTCTCATTTGGATTCAAAATTTATACAATTTACACACACACCTGCAATACTGCATAATTTTTATGAACACCTGACTCACAAAATCCCACATGTAAAGTGTGTAGTCTGTATGCCCATAGCTCTGCATCTGAAGAATGCCCAGAGTAATTTGGGGCTAGGATCCAAAATGAGAAAGCATGTATGTTTTTAAAGGGCAGACACAGAAAGCCCACACAAAAACAAATACAAAGGCTGGAGGCAGAATGAAATCTGCTTCTTGCACCAATATTTCCAGAAACCAAACCTGTTTCTTTACACCAATGCATATCTTAGAATAACAGGACATCCCTCCACACCAGGCTAGTGGTCAATGTGTCAGAATTCACTAACAGAGCATCCATACCTCCTCATGCTTCTACCCCAACTTTATAGCCCGTTCAGAAACCAAGGGATAACCTTCTGTAGTATATAAAAGGCATAAAGGCACTAACTGCACATAGGAATACACATCCTCCATGGCAGAAGTCAGAGAAGAAGCCCAGGTCAACACAGATATCTGGATGGGGGACGTAAGAGAGTCTCTGTCCCATGTATCATACTGGATGCGATCACACATGCTCCAAGACATCTGGAGAGGAGGACAGTCCCCTTAACCCTCTTCCTAAGACGATACCCACATAAGCCCAACACAACAAAGTCAGTGTTAGTCCACTGTTGAGACATATTATTTATTTTCTTAGAAAAAGAATGTGATGCAAACAAGTGCTTCAAAAGCAAAGTGAAATATAAAGGCTGGTGAGCTTGCTTCCTGTGCAGCTCTTCCACAATAACAATGAGCTATTAGAGAAATTACCTAATCAAAACATAAGAGAAAATGTTTTAGGTATAGAGAACAACTACAATATGGACAAGTAAACAAATGGATGCAGTAAGCTAGAGTGGGATATTGCAGCACTACAGCTTCTTTGTGCTAATTTCCCCCATTGTTGCCACATTACTAAGGAGCACGTTACCTTACGTTTACCATGAGTCAAGAGAAATCAAGCCTGCAGTTTCCACTGCGCTGCTGCCAGTTGATGTTGGTGCTTTATGGATGCAGTTACTTGTTTGCCCACCCATCTCATTAGAGTTAAATAACAGAACATTTCTGTAATAAAAGAAAATTCTGTATTAAAAGCCAGCTACATCATATCCGTTTAGAGTTATCACTGCCCTGCACTGGTGAATGCAATTTTCCAAGGAAATCTATCATAGCTCAGATATTTAAGATAGTTATTGATCTGTAGGTGGAAGTATGGATGAACAAACACATTTGCACCCATAGCTGCCACACTGAAGGACATTTCTGAGGAACTGATGGAAGAATTTAGGTACACTTACTGAATCTACAATGCAATGCTGAATCACTTGCAATGCTATAGGAATGAGTGAAGCATCATGAACTGGAAGAGACAATTCTGCCTGCACACCACTGGGCTCTAAATGGCACAGGAGTAGAGGTGGAATACAGCCAGCAGCATCATGGGCTGCCCAGCAAAAATGTTTGTCAGTGATCACAAGAGAAAGATACTCTGCTATGCTAGGACAGGAAGAGGGAACGATACTAGCTCATTATCCAGATCATCCCTGTATTATCCAAGGAAAAAGCGAGGTGAGATAGCCCAGATAAAGCAAAATCACAGATATTATGAAATAGAAAACAAAGTTTGAATGGGAAGGAGAAGAGCTAAAAACACTGAAGTACAGATGTCCCAAATCAAGCCCAAGCACAGAACTGTGTGCACCCAGCTGTAGTGTATCCTGGCTCAAGTCAGTTCAGGCCGAGCATGCGTGGATAACGTGAAAACATCAACAATACAACCGGAGTTGTAAGCTGCAACTTTTAAAATCCTGTTTCATTTAGAAAAAAAAAAAAGAAGATAACTCTACCACAGCAGAGGAAAACCATAAAAACCTATATTTGTGAAGTAATTTCCAACAAATATATCTGTAAATATTAGGTCTTTCCAAATCAAAAGCCTCAATTAATAAAAGGGCATGGTACTTCCTCTACACTACATCCACATTTTTAATACTAAGAACTCCTAGGTATCCTTCTGCATTAATACACAGCCTGAACTGTACCAGGGGAAAATTAAAAAGGAAGTTTTAAAACCATAAAACAGTATTTTTAAGGTAAATAAATAAACAAACACTTTGTGGAACTTACTGCTGCATTTAATCAGCTAGGTTGAGAGTTTGGCAAGCCTAAAAAACCAAATGGCACACTTCGTTGAGAAAGTCCCTTGGGGTACAGTCCTAGAGGGCAAAGGAGTCCAGGAAGGCTGGACTTTTTTCAAGAAGGAACTCTTAAAGGCTCAGGAACAGGCTGTCCCCATGTGTCGTAAGACAAACTGGCGTGGAAAACGACCGCTGCAAGAGATAATAAAAAGTGTTTTTACAAATATATTAACAACAAAAAAAGAAACAGGGAGAATCTCCATCCTTTATTAGATGCAAGGAGGAACATTGTTACCAAGGATGAGGAAAAGGCTGAGGTACTTAATGCCTTTTTTGCCTCAGTCTTTAATAGTCAGAACAGTTATCCTCATGGTATTCAGTCCCCTGAGCTGGAAGACAGGGAGATCAGAATAATCCCCTCATAATCCAGGAAATAGTAGTTAATGACCTGCTCAGCCAATTGGACACCCATAAGTCTATGGGTCCGGATGAGATCCCCCCAAGAGTGCTGAGGAAGCTGGCGGAGGAACTTGCCAAGCCTCTCTCCATCATTTATCAGCAATCTTGATTAACAGGGGAGGTCCCAGATGACTGGAGACTCGCCAATGTGACACCCATCTACAAGAAGGGCAGGAAGCAGGATCCGGGCAACTACTGGCCTGTCAGCCTGACCTCGATACTGGAGACGATTATGGAACAGTTCATCTTGGGGGTGATCACACAGCAGGTGCAGGACAACAGGGGGAGGAGGCCCA
>JAVSBS010027048.1:12505-26584 GCA_033124195.1 Coracias cyanogaster | reverse complement strand
GCCTGCCCTCCAGCGGCCGCGCCGCCGGCCCGCACCGCCCGGCCCCGGGCGAGGCGAAGCGGCTTCTCCGCTCATTTTGGGGTGGTTTGTTTTTTTTTTTAAGGGAAAGAAAACAAAAAGCGTCCGCGGGGAGAGCGCGCGGTAACCGCTTCCCCGCGTTTCTGGCGGAGCCTAACGTCGGTTAGCACCTAAGCCAGAGCATCCCCGTAGCTCAGAGCTTCCCGGCGCATCACTGCGGACCCTTCAGGTACCAGGTCATTGCGGTTTTCAGTCTGTAGTTTCAGGCCCAAGATGCGCAGAAAATATTAAGCTTTAAAACAGCGACCAAAGCGAGTCCTTAGAAAACCTCCGGCGCCAACACACGTGACACGTCTAATGGGCTTCATGTTTCTGGCCTTATGCATCCACAACTCGGAAAAGAAAAAAGCCCAGACTGCTGCCAGTCGCTGATGCCACAGACACGCACGTCCCCGTAACAACGGTCCCGCTGCTCTTGGCCACAGCCAAAAGCTGCTTCCCAGGGTGGCCAAGATCATCCGAGCCGCTTCAGCGAGCCCTGCAAGTTGAGCTCACCAAGATGCCCAGACACGGTGCCAACAGAACTGGGGGACTCACAGGACAAGAGAATTTAGCTCAGATGTGGAAATAATCAATATATTCCTAATCGCCACCACCGTCTCTTTTCCTCGCAGCGGTTTGGGTGGAGAGGAACCCAGCCTACAGCACCTTGGGCTATTGGAGCTGCTCGGTCACCCACGGGAAAGGCACCTGGTGGCGTGGGGTCAAGCCCAGCGCTGCCACATGCCTCAGCCCGTCACCCACAGTATCTGCCACCCACAGAGATCCGGCCCAGTGCACGGGGAAGGTCTGCGAAGCCAGAAGACCATAATTCCTCCGGCTGCTGGTAGCCATCTGCAGGCATCAGCTCTGATTGCTCCTTCTCAGCTTTCCTGACCACCAAAACTCCAAACAATCAGAAAATTAATCAGAACTGTCTCAGAAACAGCCCCGGGGCAGGAGACAGGGTTTCTTTGGCCTTCCTTCAGTAATTTGTTTCCCCTTTAACTCTTTTCTATGCACGAATGCAGGGCTGTAAAACCTCTCTGCTGTAAATCACGTGCTGAGGGGGAAAACGATGGAAGTTGGCTGTGGGAAGCCTACATGGCCTCTCTGCTCAGTGGAGGTCCTGAAAAGACCCTCACGTCTCCCACAGATGGCCAGCATACTGCAGACCAGACCAAGGACACGGTCACCCTCACCTGAAACCAGGTTTCTCCTGCTCCACCTGCTCTTTTCCCACCACCAGAGCTATCCTTGAGGACGCAGGATCCGTGCAGAAAATGGGTACCTGAAACTTGGTCCTCATCCTTGCCTCCACGGTGCCAAGCTGCTGCGCTGTTACCGTTAGTCATCAGGTTCATCCTGCCAAGGCTCAGAGCTCGCCTGCAGGTGACATTTTGTGCCAGTTCAAAGCACTGCGTTTTCCTCCTTCCGCGAGGACAGAAAACACTCAGCAACCCTAATACAACAGGCAGGATTTCTTGGTGAGGTTTTTCAGATCCAAAGCACAACCCAACTCCTCTCCCACACAAACAAAGCCTCCAACACCCTGAGCCCATCAGCTGCTTTATGTTACCAACATGCGGGTCACCTGGAGGACCTCATGGTCTTTAAATAGGATGATGTTTTACACCTGTACACCCTGGTGGTGCAAACAGTATCTGAAGGGAAGTTCATGTTTTTCTACTGTGTGCCTTCACAAGCCCAGCCAGATGTAGAAATGTCCTTGACAATGCACTGGAGAAGGGATGGAAAGATGGAAGTCCTGCAGCGGCCACGAGCACACGTACCACCACTCTGGGGCTTTGCATCAAGGCAGCCCCATCACCTGCCTCTGAGAAAAGGCTCCTTAAACAGCGACTGAAGGCTCTGCCCAACACACCAGCCAGCCCGGGGCTACTGCGCCCAAATGGAAGTGGCACAGCTAGAAAGGTGATTTGTGAAGCTGCCACTAACATTCATAATTTCAATTCCCCCCAAAGCAGGGAAAACTACAGGAGCTACAGCAGAGCTGCAGGTAGGAAAACCCACCAGAGGCGACGCCAGCCCGGGCTGTGCCAACACGCTGTGCGCCCGCAGCATGGCTGCCTCCCACCGCCACGTCCCGGCTGGGGCTTCGGTGCTGGCAGGACTGGATCCACACAGAGCAGAAGGTACCTGGACACCTCAGGCAGGGAGAGCCGCCGGGGCAACACCACAGAGGCCATTGCAAAGAGGACACGTGATTTTTCTTTCTCAGTTATGCAAACGGTTCATTTGCACTCACAACATGAGTTCTTTATTTAAACTAGGTCCACGTTTTGTGCCCCAGTAGTCTGACAAAGCCCTTTAATCTCTGAAATCCCAGTAGGCACCTGGAGAATAATACCCATATTAAGCGAATCTCAGCCTAAGTGAATCTTCAGCCTTGAAGAACGCAGCCGAGCACAGAAAGTAGATGGGGCAGCTCACATGTACCCGTGGAACAATAGAAATATCATGGATCTGCATGTGGTTATGAATACATGCGTGCGTATGTGTGTATATACTATTAAGAGCTCGGGTGTGCACACCTGTTGCTTCACCGCTGAGCCCAACCCCAACACAAACCCACCAGAAAAAGAATACCTTTAGTTTAAGCTCTTTATTCTTCATGCAGCATAGTCGGTCTGTGAAGGACCCGCAGCACCTTCCCCAGAGCTTGATGTTTACAATATTTTATTAAGCCAGACACAGCCAGGTAGGATCTCTGCACCGCAGGGTGCTCCCTGGGACCTCCCGGGGTTACCGCCTCCCGCTCACCCCTGCAAATGCCTGAATTTGTCCTACCGTGCCTCGGTGGCTTATTGGATTAGCAACTGCTCTTCAGCAGCTCAAATCAAAGCCTGAGCAGCGTGACCTTTCGCTTGGAGGGCTGCAAAGGTGCCCCCGGTGAAATGAGTTTCCCGTGCCCTGCTCCAGTGGTCCATATCGCCCAACGAGCAGACGTTTCAGAGAGCATGAAACCCGTTCAATGGGGCCGAGGACTTAGCAGAATGCTTGAGTGGGAAACCTTCCCACCCACTGGACACCCCTTGGGAATATCAATGAGGAGCCGGCAGGAAAGGCCGGTGCAGGATCCAGCCCTGCTGCACCTGGCAAGCTGTGCCACCAGGGCCCTTTCTCCTTTAGAGCTGAGATTTAAAGGGAAAAAAAAAAAAGAACACAAGCCCAGATTGATGGGCTGCTCCTGTCATCTTCTGCACCTCCAGCCCTGGGTCATTTCAATAAGCAGTTCTTACTGAAAATGAGCTTGAAGTGGATTTCTACATTTTAAACCTTCAGTAAAAGGAAAGACAACTAACTTTCAGAAGGGCTGTGGTGCACAGTCTGTCTTTATCCGGTTTCCATAGAAAAAGGCAACTTTATCCCAAGGTAAGAAGGGATTTTGGAGACGCTTCTGCCACGAAGCCAGGACAGGCAGGGAGGGAGGTGGTGCTCTGCAGTTACTGCCATTTGATTGAAAAGCCACCTCAAAACAACCCTGAACCCCCACAGGAGGGCAGGACTCAAGCCTTAGCACCGTGACACTCAGCCACAGCCTTATGGAAGGAACGTGGTGACAAGCAAACCATCAGGACTCAGACCAGCCAGCCACAAAGCACCAAGCTGAAGCACTGGAAGCACAAAGCCATATATATATAGAGAGAGAGACGTATAAACTTGCATGAAAATTCTGCGAGCAACTTGCAAGTCAGCAGGGTGGTCATCACGGCCCCGCTGCTACACGTGGGACATGGGAGGAAAAGGCTGCACAAAAGGTTAACAGGCAAAGCTGCTATTTCCAAATGAAAACGCATTCCGTGCCCATCATGGACAGCTCTGTTCATCTTCCATGCCCATCTTCAGCCCCAAGCTCTGCCAGCACAGCCTTGTGCCGGTAGCAGCAGCTCCATGCTCCTGCATGAACACGAGAGCCTGTGATGGTGTTTAGCACCCGTGGTTGACTCCCAGCACCTTGCATCACTGCAGGCCCTCAAACGGCAGCTGCAAGGCTGGAGCGCTGCTGGTGCTCAGCCCCTGAAGGTCCCAGATTTCACCGCATACCAAGAGGTGTAGGGAAGGCTCGCTTATCAGTTAATGCCAGATGGAATTTAGGTTTTAACGTGCTGAAGTTTCTCCCTGCCCATAAACAAACCATGTGTGGAGGAAGAACAGCAGCTCAAATCATACATGGCTTGTACACTGGGGTTTCACCAAGGCCTGAGGCAGAGGAAGAGCCAGGGAGGTCAGCACGGACCCAGCGCGTGTCTGCAATCGCCTCGCTGGTTGCCTGGGCTTTGGAAATGCCAGGAGGCATAGGAACTGAACCCAACAGCGCTGGCAACACAGCAAAAGCAGAAACACTGAGTTCCCACACCAAGCACCCAAGACTCTAAATCAGAACACGTGTAACAGAGCTTTCCTTCACCACACTCACGAAAGGACCCAGAACCATGCTTTTGTTGCTGGGTGCCTTATGCTCACTGAGTTTTTAGCTTGTGATCCTTGAGCTGCGCTTGGTAAGCCTCACAGATCAGATGCCAGCCTGGAACAGGTGAACTGCACCGTGCCGTGCCATTCCAGCCACTGGGGATGGCACCAGGAATTAGAGACATTAAGCCTGCAAGCACAGAAGCATCGCTCCCCTGCAGTGACTCGGGATCTGGCTGGGTCTTAGTCAAGAGATGTGAAGACTGGCATTATCAAGATGCAGGTGTGGCATGACCCCATCTTCTTTTCAAGGGGTATTTGCTATTTAATAGCTGCTGGGAAGCCCAGCTGGAAAGAGGTGAAGGTCTGCCTGCAGCCTAGATAAAGGCAAACACATCCATCATTCAGCATTTAGGAGACAATAGCTGTGAGGATGACCTGAAGTCCCCTGATGGCGAGTGAGCGCTCATGTAGATGTGTCAGCCCAGCTCCACTCAAGTCTTCTCTGCCATGACCAGGGGAGGCCTCTTTTGGCCACCAGGAGCTCCTGCCTCGGAGAATGAAGACTGAAAAAGCACATAACGCACAGCAAATGTAAACGAGCACAAAATAACAGAACAATGGAATAACATGAGAAAATAAATAATAGGTTATCAAGTGTGGCAGCTTTCATTCTGTAGCACTAATAAGAGGCACAACAAAGCAGGACAGCCTTCTGTGGACTGGAAGGGAGCTGGGGCAGGGCAAAGCCCCGAGTGCTGGGAGGACAGAGATGGCCAGGAGATCCCAGAAGCTGTCACCAGTGCTGTAGACAGGCCACCCCAGCTGCACGAGCGCTCCCAAGAGCTTCTGCAGCCAACAAGCCTTCCTGGACTTCTTGGGAATGGAGGCAAGAGCAGCATCTCTTATCTCTTCCAACTCTAGACCATATGCATGTCTCTAGGCCCCATGCAGAGGAGATCCCAGCATGCTACACCCCTTACTGTGATATGTACCATTACTTTGTAAGGAAAAAAAGAATCCTAACAAAGCCTCTTACTCAGCAGCCAGGGTCTCAGGGTTTGCAAAGGTTTTTCTCCACTGAAACACCTCCTGGATTTCCATGGGATTTGGGAACTGAAACCTCAGATTCCTCAGAAAGCTCCAGCACACTCATTAAATAAATCTCAGTGCTTTACCAGTAGAGGAACAAGGAAAACAACAGCACTGACAGTGATGGACATGCCAAGCTGATGGAGAGACAAATGGACTAGTGCCATTCCCTGGGTAGGCCAAGGCCCTTCAGCCAGTCCATGCCCCCACGTCACATCCACCAGCCTGGCTACTTCTGCTCTGGTTTCCTGCACAGGGAGGATGCCCATGGGTGTTCCTTAGTCCCACCACCCAGGAGTACTTCAGCTCCTCTCTGAAAGCGTACAGCAGCTGCTTGAATGCTTCTGGAAGGAGGCAAGAAGAGATAAACCCCTTCAGACAGCCCTACACAAACCAGGGGGAAATTCCGCTTTCCAGCCTTTGCACTGCATTAAATCCTAGGGCTTGGCTTCTTGGATTTATATTCCTCCATGGTTTCATTTTTCCATATATATATATGTATATGTATAAAAATCACAAGCTGTTAAGCTTCAAAACTTAGTGTTTCCTTAACTCAGAGCTTTTCAGCTCGACAGCTCTTAAACATAAACCTCTTTGACTGAAGTCTCCTGAATTAAGTTGTCTCCAGCAAGTCACCATCTCAACCCCTCTCTGCAGAGCCTCTTTCTCTCTGGGACAGCCTATCCCTCCCGACATCACCATCACAGGCTCCTGCACTGCTCCGGGTGCTATCTCACAGGCAGGACCTCACATGGATGCGGCATGACCACAGGTGTTGCCATGGCTGGTATGTACCACCCCTGGGGCAGTTTGGGGTTGATGGACACACAGCTGCAGGCACCGATCAACTGGTGATGTCCTGGAGCTCTCAACACCCTGTGTCACCATCCTCAGTCATGGCACAACTGAATGAGCAACTTGGAGCAACTCAAGGTGGGCCCTGACACAGGACAGCTCTTTCCGAAAACAATGCTACACAAAGTGTGTTTCTACTGATCCTTCTGAAGAGGAGCCATGGACCACACCTGGCTTCAGAACAGGAGCTCAAAAAGTACAAGAGATAGGTGGGACATCTTTGCTGTTTCCACAAAAATATACTCAAATATGGCACTTTTTTCCTGCAAAAAGTGTCACCGGTCAGCAAAGAGACATCTCTGGAGGTCCCATTCTACTGGGGCACACACAAGCATCTTGCAGCCCTGCAAGCAAGGCTGAATGCTCTGTCTGCTTGGAGCTGAGCAGCAGGACTGGGCTTTTATCATCACCATCCTTCACCATCACTGAAATGAGGGCACCAGCCTCTGCTCTCAGGGACACTTTGCCAAGCAGTATAGAAGGGGAAACAGACTGGTGCAGAAGCACCAGGTTTGCAACAGTGTTTGGCGTTTTTCTAGAGACTGAGAGCACAAGACTGACCAGGGTAAGTCAGTGCTACTCACAACAGCCGTGGGTAGAAAGACTGGAGGAGGAACTGATAAGGATTAGAAGACAACAGGGAGGAGAAGCCTGAGGAGCAGTGATGGACCAATTTATCAAGGAGAAGGCTGTGGCAACTGGGAATGAGTTGGAAGGGACTATCCAGAACCACAGAGCTAGAGGGGACAAGCAGAAGTGCCTCTCCTTCTTTGAGATTCTAAAAGAGAGGGCAAGATCTCCCAGTCTCCCTTGTCCTCACGTGGCCTCTGGTAGATCACAAGGGCTGGGTCCCCTTCTTCATTATGATAATCCCATGACATGCTACTGGCCCTAGCTAAGAGGGCTTGGTCATTTAGCTAAGTGATTTCCATGTGGAAAATTTGAAGTAAGCACCTAAAAGTACAGGAAAAAGAGTTAAAGGGAGGACATTCTAGGAGAACATTAGAATTACAAGCTGTCATGGTCAAGCTTTGGGACAAGCATAAAGAGTAGTAGGAAAGAAATTCCAGGAATCGAGCACAGATACAGGTGTGATGTCTATAGCAGTGAGATGTTACTTGACAAGCTAGGGTAGGCCTTCAACTCTCCCTACAGTTATGCTTCATGAAAAAACAAACAAACCCCTCAGCTTTGAAAATTTACATGCTCACTCAAGAGGAGCTAATTTTCTCTTAAATACCAAGTAAGTCAACAGAATTGGATGGGGCTCAGCAGGCTACAGCCCCAGCAGTTAACTGAAGGGATCTCAGGCAAGACTGTAGGACCCTTCTAAGAAAACTGCCTTCACTTTGAAAAGAAAACCAAACTGTTTCTACTACCAGCATAAACCAAACACTGAGTCTAAGGATGAAACTTCATCAGTTCTGGTTTGAGTGGCCTAATTACGTTCTCTCCTTTTGCCCTTTGCTGTTCAAGCCTGCCGATTTCCATTCCCTCAGCTGGAGGGGCCTCTGGGCAGCAGACCCCTGCCCACCTGACACCTCTGGAAGTGGCAGGCACTGTTAGAGGTCCCCTGCTGAGCAGCCCACTGAAGGTCTCCATGTCTCCTCCCCGGAGCCTTTTCCTACAAAGGCTCTTCTGGCTTGGCTAGGGAGAGCTGACAGAAGTGGTGGAAGGGGATAAAGCTTCTGAAGGGAGCAAGCAGCAGAGCAAAAGTCATCCCCACACGACGGACCATGGGCCTTGTGCACATACAACTGAATGAGTCCAGTGATCTCCGTGGCACACCTACATAATCTTAATTAACTTCTAATATATTTGATTTATTTGGTCCGAATAAGGCATGGCTTCAAATCCACTCGCATAGCAACCAACCCAACAGCCAGCCACAGAAGGGCTGATCCAACAACACACAGAATCGCTCTAAAAGGCTGAAGAGAGACAAAGCAGGGCTGTCGAGAGCAGGGGATTCCCTCTGCTGTCTGCAAAAGGAAGGGCAGGGCAGGTCCTTTCAGCCACACCTCAAAGTCCTCCTGTCCCACTTTTGTGACACAAGTTCAGCTCTCCTCGTTCAGAATAGGAGAGCCAGGACCCAGACGAAACAACCTTTAATAGACACCAGATCACAAAGCCTCCAAACCGCACTCCACACAACCAACTGCGCTTGCTGCTGCTTGCCAGGACCTACTGCCCACCAGCTGAGGCCAGGGAATGAAGGCGCTCCAGCTGACGCGTAGCTCCAAACCACCCAATTCATTTGCAGCTTTCTCTGCGACATGTCATAGGTAGGATCCAGTCGTCACTTCCAACAAGAGGAACAAAGATCTGTGTGCTTGTTCCCCTAGGGAAGAGGGAAGGCAAGATTGGGAGAGTTTGGCTGCTAGTCAGTAATGGCACACTGGAAGGAGACAGGACACAGCTTGGGGTATCTGGGTAAGATTTCTAGAGAAGGAGAGGACAGTTCCAGCATGAACTTAGGCCCTGAGGGACTGTCTGGGTGGCAAGAAGCCCAGAACCACCACCCATCCTGGCCCTGTTTTCCATTACCTCAGCCCACACACACTCCCTTCCACCCTCCTGCCAGCCACGCTCGAGTTGTTCCTCTCCAAAGGCTGCAACATTTGCTGAGCATAGGCAAGTACCGGAGCCCCGTACTCTTCAGAGTGCCGGGGCTCTGAGACAATGTTTTGGCAAGTTAGATTCACAGAAGCAAACAGACACACCTAAGGTGGCCACAAGCACTTTTCTTGAACACCTCAAGGAATAAGACACAAGCCAAGACCTCCTGAAGATGGACACGGTGGTTTTCCTGCAGGACAGTATCCTTCTGCCATCATCTCCTCTGAAATCAGATGTCCAGAAACACCAGAGCTTTGGAGACAAACTAAAAATACCCATGTGGGGCAGCTGCACCTGCAGCCAGCACTGTGCAGCAGAGGACAGTGCTGCTGCACACCGGGACACCACCAGTTGCCTGTTCACTGTAAGAAACTAAACACTTCTGGGAGGACACGAAGCACGGAAGAAGGAAGGAGCAGAAGGACCCTGCAACAGGAAAGACAGCATGGGGAGAAATTAATGAAGAAAGAAGAGGTCAAGGGACAGCCACCTGGAAAAGGAAGGTGAGTTGGTTTTGCATGGTAGAGTGAAAAAATATGTATTTGCATCGACACATTAGACTACGTACCTCCGTGCCCTCCAATAAACCATCCGCAAGGACCAGGATCACACAGGCTTGTGACTCTCAACAGAGCCAAAACATTACCGCTTTGTTGCAACCGTGCCATCATTACCACGGCAAAAACATGTTTCAACTCTGCAGAAAGCCAAGATGACTACGCCAATCACCTGGTGATTGGTATCTTCCAATATGTCTGGTATTTGGTATCTTCCCTTCAACAGGTATTCTGACCTCTGAGCCTAAACTAGGATTTTTTTGAATTCGGCCTCTAAGGTTCTGTTCCAAGACAACGACAAACTGGCAGGTGCACGTGCCTGTCCTAGAGGTAGGGCTGCATGGCCCGGCAGCCCCATGGAAGCACCAGCCAGCCAGTCCCAACAGCAGCGCGGTGTTTGAAGACATGTCTGCTCCCAGAAGGGCTGGGAACAGCCACCCCGACCGCTTCTCACCGCCGGAGCTGCAGGAATGCGAGCCGGCAGAAAACAGGGAGCGAGCTGAGGGGGCCAGGCACAGTTACCAGTTTGATGCAGATGCCTCAAAGATGCCTCAAAGATGCCTCATGATGCTTCGTGGCAGCCTGACAAAGGTTTCACTTGCACCACACCCTCGCTACAGCACAGGAATCCCCTGTCCTTCAGGAGTGCACCTACAGGCTCCATCCTCCCTCAATTCCCATGTCCTACAGCCCAGCTTTGGTCAGTGACCTCCACGGACACAACACCCCGGCTTTGGTCAGTGACCTCCACGGACACAACACCCCGGCTTTGGTCAGTGACCTCCACGGACACAACACCCTGGCTCTTCAAATGTTTAATACTAAGAATATTTTATTGGCTGGATGGCCCCTTACTGAAATTACTGTACAATTTTCACTTGTTTCAGCCAAAATTGAGGGCAATTTTGCTTAAATAAGCCTGTCTGTGCCATTAGCTCTATTTCACCAGGGAAATTTGCTCTCACTTGTGCATATGACATCATCTATTGACATAACCCCACCGAAGCAGGCATTTCAAACCCTCGCACTCGGCCATTTCACATGCCGCAATTATACTCAAGCTTAAACAAAATCTTTGACACCAGACTTGCGCTGTGTTTCGCTTCTCTATCATGCACTTCGCTTGGCTTTGTTTTTCCAGTAATATTTGCTTCTGGAGACTTGCGTTGGTATCCACCGTGCCCAGAATCTCAGCTGCAGAAACTAAGGTTTTTATAACAGCAAACCTTAAAAATATTTCCAGTGACAATCTTACAAACCAAGTTATACCTCTGCTTCTAGAATAACTTAGAAAAAACAACACAAAAGTGAATTTTGTGCCCGATTAGCACAATCTGACAGAAGTTTTTACCAGGTCTTGCGAAGTCAATCGCTGTAGGACCCCAACTGAGCAAGTCCTTCTACTCTCTATGAAACCAAGAAGAGTCCAGAAATGTAACCCTGACTCTTGGTACCATTGGTAGGCAATAATCACCGCAGGAACCGAAGTGGAATTACCTGCTCACCTGAGCCCTTGGGATTTGCTGGAGATGAGCTCCTCGCCACTCCCCGGAATTTATCCCCCGGCACTGGTCTTCCCCAGCCAGTGCTCTCCAGGCACACTGGAACGGATCCTCCTCTCCACAAAGCCCTCACGGGAGTCACTATGTGAGACAAGCGCCGAGACTGCAGCCCCTCAGAGAGCAGCACCGCCAGCAATTCCCAAATCAGAAGTATTCCATCTTACAAGTGGAGTCGCAAGCCCTACCAACTCGGTCATTAGAGAGAAACCATAAACCCAAGAGCAATGAAGCGGGTCAGAAATTGAGATGCAGGAAAGGCTGTTTCAGGCAATTATATTATTAGTGGTCACTTCCAGACAAGAATAAAGCCCCGCTTACCACTTAAGTCTTCTCACCAGTCATCTGCTCAGTAGCCATAACGCTGACAGAGTTAAGTTGTTTTTTAAAAAACAACTTTAGTTGACAACATAAATGAGTCTGATGGGTATTTGGTAAAGAGGAGCAGCTAAAATACTTAGCAGTAGTTCCTAAAGCTGTTATCTTCTAGGTTCAGCACGCAGACTATCTCCAACCCATAAAGAAGAAACGATAGTACTTTATTAAAATACTAAATTTTATTTTTTTTTCCACGTACATTTAGTCTCCCCACCATTTCCATTTGTCTGACCACCACCA
Source organism: Coracias cyanogaster (assembly GCA_033124195.1). Lineage (NCBI taxonomy): Eukaryota > Metazoa > Chordata > Aves > Coraciiformes > Coraciidae > Coracias > Coracias cyanogaster. The sequence goes on along the minus strand of JAVSBS010027048.1, from coordinate 14,793 downwards.
CCACCATGCCTTATCAAAACATTCCATACATACTTAAAATGAAGCTAAGTGTGGAGTCCCGTCTTGAAATACTAAACAGGCATTTTGGACAACACATTCTTGGCAAGGTAATCTGGATGACATTTATCAGACACGGTAGGGAAAGCTCTTTCAGCATTTGTAAAAAGGACAGCCAAATAATGGTTACAGAAATAAGACTGCAGATTTTAATGAACTGTTTGAACTGTTTTCTTTTCTTACAGAGTCTGTCTCCACTGCCAGAGAGCTTGAATGACCTGGAAGTATACAAAAAAAAAAGTTAGAAACTGAAATTCATTTTCCGTTTACAACCTTTTCACTCACTCCACAAAATACTGACATTAAATTGCAACAACAACAACAACAACAAAGCATTCCTTTCAGAGAAAATCAGTTTAAAGCAGGACTTGAGGTCCTTCTGCTAGAAGACTGTTATTCACCGAGTCCCAGCAGTCAGAATTCAGTGAAGGTAAGCGAGAGGATGGGTGTGGACCAGCTAGGCAAATATTGGCTGAACTCTGCCTACCCTGGCTCCTGTCAGACCAGCTCCAGTAGCTGAGGCTAACTGCTTTGAAGCCTTCTTTCAAGAACCTATCAATTTGTCTATCAGACAAGTTTACTCTGAACCACTGAGGGAAGCAGGAAAGCATAAAGAATTCTGTCACTGGAAGAAAGTTTTAACTCGCAGGAATTTTGATAGGGAAATCTAAGACACATTTTAGCCTAGAAGATGTTGAGTAATAACTAATTCAGAAACTTGCTTCCTGATACCACCTTTTGGCTCGCCCTCTTACACGAGTTCAGTTGACTTTGGGAGAAAATGTAGCAAGAAAGCCATAATCTCCATCGCAAAACAGTTCCCCCTCCCAGACACCCTCCCCAACAAAAGGCTGAACAGCAGACTGGCCTAGGTGGCCAAATTCAGCAGCAAGGAAAACCACAGCTCATTTCCTTAGCCAATATGGTGCCAAAAGGAAAATTCTGTGGGTTTAGTAAGCAAGAGATAATTTACCAACCATATAAAAGCTGGAAAAATGTAATAAAATATTAGCTTTCTCATCTTAGCCAACTAAACCCTTAAAACCATTCCCATTTATTTAATCTGAAGTATTGTTCATGGTTTGTAACCCTCTGAAACAGTCCAAAGCTTGTAAAGATTAAGAAGTGGAAAAGAATCCCTCAGTCAGGTTATAAAAGTTTCTGGACTTTTATCAAGTTCCAATAAATTCAGTTACCTTCTGGTCCTCCGTCCTGAAGCAATTCTTAACATAGTTGGCAAATTTGGGTTCCAGCTTTGGAAGGGTAGTACCCTATTTCGAAAAAAAGCAAGCTTTAGTGTATGCAGGTCATTTAATGATTCAAAGAAATAATTTAAGAAGCTTAAGCCCTTTGCAATTCCACTGAACCCACCTTGCAAAAAAAAAAAATCTGCTTTTCAACCATTTCCAAAAGTTTGCTTCTCTACTACAGTACCGGGGTGTTTCTCAGGAGAGCGTGTCTACACACCAGAACGGCTGCACAAGCGTCTTTGCTCATGCTCAAGAACCTAACAGCAACCACTCACCACTTAAAGTAACCCTGCCTGTAGTCAACATTCATATGCTATTCAGAGGAACTAGAAGCAATTCCGTATTTCTGGATTCTTACACAACCTGAGACGCTGCTGCCCTTCACAGGTACGGTTTTCCATTTCAGCTCTCTAAAGGCAAAACCAAACTCAACTCCTACCCATCCTTTAAGACTCATTCTGATACATCAGTTCTATGAATTTAAAGACATTTGCTTGTATCTCTGAAACTGTCTTTGTCCATACTCAAACGTACGAAGCAGACTCAGTAATAACTCACTGATTTAGGCTTACCTTCATGTCTTTTCCTACCTCCGGGCAAAATACAGCAACTATTTTAAGAGATGTTGATTTACCTTCATGTGGCCCATGAGTAATATTTTCCCCATTTTTCAGGTTCACCAGTTTAAATATAGCTACTACAATAGCGCACTTAGCTGCTAGTGGAAGACAGCAATTTTATGCTCAAAGGAAACAAAGCTACAAAAGGAGTATCTGCAACTGCAATACTGCAACCAAAAGCCTGGATTGGACAATGTCACAGAATCGTAGAATGGTTTGGGTTGGATGGGACCTTAAAGATCAGCTCATTCCACCCCCCTGCCATGGCAGGGACACCTCCCACTAGACCAGGTTGCTCCAAGCCCCGTCCAACCTGGACTTGAGCACCTCCAGTGATGGAGCATCCACAGCTTCCCTGGGC
>JAVSBS010027048.1:0-12405 GCA_033124195.1 Coracias cyanogaster | reverse complement strand
AATACTGCAACCAAAAGCCTGGATTGGACAATGTCACAGAATCGTAGAATGGTTTGGGTTGGATGGGACCTTACAGATCAGCTCATTCCACCCCCCTGCCATGGCAGGGACACCTCCCACTAGACCAGGTTGCTCCAAGCCCCGTCCAACCTGGACTTGAACACCTCCAGGGATGGAGCATCCACAGCTTCCCTGGGCAACCTGGGTCAGTGCCTCACCACCCTCACAGTGAAGAACTCTGGATTTTGTCAAGCTTTTCTACTAGCTTGTTGAGATCTGCTTACTACATAATACAGCAGCTCCACTCTAATTATTTAATCAAGTGTTGGTTTTTTTCCTTTTTAACACTGTTAACTTGCTGCCTGTCAGCTCAAAGCGCCATGGCACAAACCTTTTGCCTTGCCAAGGTTATGTCCTAGCACCACCCTGGAAAGCATTAAATAAAGCTGCTTCTACATATTTGTGCTTACACAGCATCTCCCACTCTTCAGCAACAGAAAGTATATTCTACAGCTACTTGCCAGTTACCTGGTCTGCATGCTTTCCACGGGGACATCTGTCTACTGCAAGCAGCTCGGCCGCTTCTGCTTACACCGCAGAACAACGCTAACTGCAGCTCCTCTGAGTCACGCGTTTAAAAACCCACCCAAGCATCCACTAGATCCAGGAGGTCAGTTTGACCCAGCAGAACGATACCACCCATCACTGTCAGGCTTGTAGTTGAGGGATATGCATTTTGATCCCAATCACAATCTGTCGTTGCCCACTGTGCACCTCCTTTATGTTGAAACGATCTTATTTTCCCTTCCTGGGGCAAAACTGCCTCAGAACATTAAGAAGCTAAGCAGAAGATAATCCTAATTCTTTACGTTCTATGGACACTGTAAGGGGGAAAAAGTTTATAACCTCAAACTAAAGAAAACCAAACCAAACTCCAGAATTCTTCATAGTATCGACATCCGCCAAAAAATAAATCTCCAAAGAGAGCGTGTTCAGTAATAAAGAATCCGGTTCGGTCACAAATGAGCATACGATCTCTAAGCATACTCCTGAGCCAGTGATGTAAAACCACAACTCAAGAGTCTAGATGTCAGGTCCCCGCGTGCCCAGCTGCCGCCCAGCCAGCACAGGGGCTGCCAAACCTGCCTAAGAGCGACGGGACCGCTGTTACCCGCTACGCTTCCACCCAACCCGCCTGGAACTAAAATGCCGTTTTCTTTTTTATACCCAAACAGCAGCTAAGAATATTCATAGAATAACCGAAGTGCTAGTCAAAGCTGCTCACAGCCAAAAGCCAAGTGACTGCCCTGTGACCTTCGAAAGATGAAGCAGCCACTGGGAGGAGAGTACGGAGTCTGTTGCAGAAAGCAAATGCTTTCAGATCTCCACCCATTCATTCCTGCATACCACGAGCACTGATCTCCCCCTTCTGGAAGTTAGAAAGCCCTACAAGCAGCTGGATACTGCTTTAAAACCAAGCTCTTCCAAGCATTTGAAGAGCTCTGCTTTACTCTGGATTCCTACATGTGTAAGGTGGTACATTCTAAAGTAGTCTAACAACACCTTTAGAATAAATATCACCCCAAGTTTTTGTTGGCTTTTTTTTTTAAAGTTTTGTCTGAGATAGTTCACTGAGAAATACCAAATTACTCATCACCGCTACCCAAGGAATACAAAACCAACGTGGGTTTGTTTCTCATGAGTACAGAGGCTTTTTTGTCCCAGATGAGTTCTCATTTCTTTGAGCTACAACATCAACATACTGTGACAACAGCGCAGCCATCAGTGACACGTAACCAGTTCTTTAAGACACCCAATTCTTCTGATATGTGAAAATAAGGCCGAGAAACCAAGCTCCTGAAGACTCACCTTATCTACAGACGCTTGCATTTTTGCTTTTATCTCCTCTAGCGACAGAGGGACTTTCGGTGTTTTTGGAGTTAGAGATTTATCCTTCTTGGAATCTGGAGTCTGAAAATTAGTAATTTTGTTACAAACTTGCACATACATAAAGCTACTTATCACAAAAGACCGAGTTCTCTAAAACAACAGGGATGTTAAAACCTACTGTAGAATTCACTGGGAATAAAAGAACCAGCTACCACGTAGATACGATGAACGGTATCCCCAGCACGCTTCACATTAAGATTCAAAACCTAACTTACTGGTTAGTACATGATTTGAAGTTACCGTGGCAAGAAAACTAGCTTCCACACTAGAACAAACAAGTTCTTTTACTCGTTTGTCTTCACTCACTTTTGATTTAGATGCTGGTGTGGATGGCTTAGAGTCTTTTCCATTTTGCTTTGCTTTCTGCGTATTTTTCCCTGCAGCCTCACGGACAGGCTGAAAACAAGCAAACAAAAAGAACGTAAGTTCATTTGCTCTGAAAAGCTGCTAGTAAATACTAAGGTCATTAACATAACTCAAGACTCGATGACAAATACATGCTATTTAACCCCAAACAAACAAAAAAGCATTCTCAGCATGACCAGTGTCCATCTAGGATGTGCACAGGCAAAGCCACGTGTGTATTTAAGAACAGAATTCTTATATTCCTATATAAATCAAGGGACCATTTCATTCAGCCACACTAGATTGCAGACAACCCGCAGTTCGGATTGTCTGTACCAGGCCTTGAACTACTGGGCACTACCACCTGTAGAAACTCACTAGGAAAGTGCAACATAGAGTGGAGTAATTAGATTTTTTTCTGAACGGCAGATATAAACATATAAATTCAAGTCGAAGTACGCAAGTTCAAAAAAATTGCTGCTTTCCACCTCTGCAGCTGCCAAGTTGTCCTACAGTTTATTTTACCACCAGATGGCACTGGAGGGCTGATGTAATTTCCCATTCAAGCACTTGGCTGCTCCAAGTGAGCTCACAATTTTAGATCCTTTTTTTATTGGAAGTGAGATCACTAAAGACCTTTTTCACAGCATGCAGGACTAACTGAAATGGCAAAGCACAACCCGTATCTTTGAGCAGGACTTTGCTTGCTGCCCAATGGCCACAGGTGGAATCCCAGCAGCCTGACAGCTGCACAGGAGAACTGGTACGAACCCAGCCACGCCTCTGCAGCAAGGTAAATGGACTGGACATGCTTCCACAGCGAGGCAAGTCCTAATGTCCTACTGCAATTTCTTTATACGGATTAAGCTAAATCAGAAGCATCCCATTCACACATTCCACACAGCTGTGCTTGACTGCTGTCCTCCCCTGTATGGGTCTCTAGTCCATTTTAAAACAGAACACCGCACCAGGGATAGGACACCTCAGGCAGCTTCTGCGCTGCAACATCACAGAGTTCACACCTAAACTGCTCTCTCACTTACACAAGGCACAGCTTCCCCTCTCCTCCTGCTCTAGGAGTATTCATATGACTCAATCAGGACAGTTAATTAACACCGATTAGTAAGTTGCTCCCCCATCTGAATAAACTTAGCTGCAGATACTAAGTCCACCAGGTGTTACCACACTTCCTGTTCGTTAAACAGGCTGTTTAATCCTGCGTGCAGGAAGAGGGTCACAATGTGCGCATATATGACACTTACTTTCTTCATCGGTGTTTTCATTTCTTCCTCATCATCCTCTAAGTCATCCTCATCCCTACAAATTAGAAAAGCAGTCACTCACCACAATGCAGGATTCAGACTCCCAGCTCTCACGATGTCAGGATTTCGCCTTCCCTCCGATCAGATGTTTAATAAAGCATGAAGGAAGCAAGTGATCTTCCCAAGCCTATCTTCTGCCTTAACACACTGCAAGGTGTTAGAGGCCAAACACTCCCCCTACTGCTGTTAAAGCAGTTAAATGCATTCCCTTCTGCTTGAATACCAAAGGCGTCTATCCAAGGACTTCCCTCTACTAATAGCTTCTAATAAACTTGGAATTTAACAAATCACATGAAGCTAAGTTTTATAGCTCAGTATGACTTATTGGAATAACGCTAATTTAGACTGCATTGTGGAGATAACCTTGAGGTCATTCTGATTTTTTGGAGCAAAGACAAAGTAGCTCGCTCACTAAAACAGCCAGTTAGGTCACAAATTCCTGTTCTGAAACAGTTAACCATGTATTTCAAAATGCATTATCCAAACAATACATACTCATCATCCTCGTCATCATCTTCATCATCATCCTCATCTTCTTCTGATAATTTTGCTTTTTTCTTTAAAAAGATTGAGTACGTGAAATGTCAGTACCATTTCATAAGTAGCAATCTAATGCAATTTATGGCACAATTACAAGACTACCTTCCATGAATTTAGCTAAAAAGTGACAAGTTACAGCTGCCGAGACAAATGCTACTGGCAAATTTACAGCACGCTCCAAGCATACAAAACTTGCCTTACTTTAGTTTAATCAAACTCTCGCAGTACGCTGATGTTTATCCTGGAAGCTGCACGCACTCAGTTACTATAGCAGACAAGACTTACACATAATAGTAGCCTTCTTATCAGTCCAGGCAGCAAAGCTTTGGAAACTGTCTGTACTTAACTGCGCTTCCACAGTTCAGTACTTGTCAAGACCCAAGTACAAAATAATCCATCCCACAGACAGCAAGGGACCATGTATGAAGTAAATCATTGCAAGCCATCTCATTTTCTACTTCTAGAAGCAGCAGTAAGACCAATCCAAGCTCAGCAGATGAGCTGAAAGTATAGATATATATATATACATACCTGTGGTGTTTTGGCTCCTCCTCCACTCGCTGGTCTCTTTGTTGAAGTGTTCACAAGTTTTGTATCATCTTCCTCATCGTCTGATTCTGGTTCTTCCTCTAAGGCTGGTAAAATGACAAGGTGTAAAAAACCCATCTCAGTTAACAATGGTTAAAGCAAGACTGCTAGTAAGAAACAAGCAGTGGAGCATCACCCACAACTGAACAGGTGAGGTCTTGCTGGGGAGCTGAACTGATAGGAGGAAGCTTCCTACTAGCAATTTAACCACTGAGATCAGAAACTTTTCCAGTTGTTTGCAGAAACTGCTACACTGAAATCCTCAACGGGTGAATAACCATCCATACGCTGCCTGTAACGTTCCTGACTGGAAAGAAGCCATGGCAAGCTGAGAATAAAATTATCTCCATTTCTCAGGAGATGTTTAAGAGAACTTCTAGAGAGAAATATCAAAGGTGATTCTACAAAGGACACTAGTCCTGGCTTCGTTTTTAGTGCAAACTCAAAAACGGTTTCACAGGCAGGCTTCTCAGTCTCAACTGACAAGTAGGAGGCTCACAGCTTTCCGCTGGGAGACACCAAGATGGGCAACCTAACACCTATTTTTAAGGGGAGAAATTAGAACTCAAATTGCACGGCCAACAAACTTGACTTATCCATACAAAACAAGAGGCAAGAGAAGGCAGGCAAGCCCTTGCCTTTCTCTGAACCCCTTTATCCTACAGTTACCTCATGCCTCTGAGGACCGGGAATTGAAAGATTCGGAGGGTCAGTATTAGAGAAAGTACCAGAACCAGATACATCCTTCAGCTTCTGTTGGTGCTGACAGGTACCAAGGTCAATTAGAGACCATGTTAATGGTTGGACTGGATCTTAAAGGTCTTTTCCAACCTAAACGATTCTATGATTCTAATACATACCTACGAGATGTTGACCACTGACGTAAACGGGCCCTGAACCACATTTCAACTTCAAGACCACTGGTGGTGTGATCTCAAAGCCCCCTAACGAAACCTAAGGGGAAAAAAGCATGGTTATTTATTCAAATACTAAAGGCAAAGCGTGCTTAACAATGCGTTCAAATGAAACCAAGAGGACCAACATCTGCAGACTCCAAGGCTAACACAGTCACTCCAAGTTTCCATTTCAGAATATTCCAGAAGTGTTTAGAGTCAAATCAGTGTCAGGAAGCCATAACAGGGTTTACTACACCCTCACTGCTTATCATAATTATAGCACACTTTTCAAAGCCAGAACAACGCACGTGTTTCTACTCCTCTCGCAGCAATGCCAGTCGCAACATCATCCATCACACCTTCCCCCAGCATTGTGCAGCTCCACGTGTACAACAGCAGCAACACTGATTCCAGTTACGCTCCAGAGGCAGGAATAACAAGTAGGGTGCCCTCTAATCAAGAAAGGGCAGAGATTATCTTCAGCATCTCTTAAGGGCTTGGAACTTGCAGAGAAACTCGCTTTTTCTCACTCCAGGCTCAAAGCAAGCAACACAGACTATAGATGTACCTGCTTACAAACTTACAGATTTGTATACTTATAACATTTAGCTTGTATTTATTACACATGTCAAAACTGACACCTGTCTGAACAAGGAGCACTGTGCAGTTTCAGTAACCTTCAGTCAACCAAAACCTTCTCTAGCCTATCTTTTTCACCCCAGACCAAACCTATAGGATGTTTTCCAAGTTCCTGTACTTACCGTAGGCTGCACTGACATTTTCAGAGATGCCAGCACTACTTTGATAGGGTTGCCTTCGTAGTCCAACGCTTCTGCTTCTACGACGTGTAATTCGTCCTTGGCTCCAGCTCCTAAAGTAACCTGTGAAGTAAAGAACAGCGCACATTCTGAGCACTTTCCCAAACCTTCTGAAGTCTTTTAATCGCCATTCACTGGTCTGCATCTCGTAAGACTGAAGTTTGTATTTCTGACCGCTAATGATTCATTTGGACTTTTCCCCAAGCCCACAGCCTCCTTCCCCTTGCCCTTAACACAGGCACTTGCAGGTGTAACTCAAGCTGCGTTTTGATGAGTGAGAAGTAGGCCTTTTACTTCTGATGAGAGCAAGAAGTAGGCCTTTGCTGCTGGATTATTGCACTGAAAAGGGTCAGCGCCAAGTCCAATCAGCACTGAAACCGGCCGAGGGGAACAAGTGCAAACACAGGGCTAAAGGAAAGGAAACAACTGCTATCGCTGCTACACAATTACAGCCTTTATCCTTCCCCTTCCCGCCTGTCTCATCTGCCAACTGCTTCACTGTGTCACACCGCACACTTGTTTGTTTGACCTTCAGTGATGAGTTAAGTCTTAACCACAGCTCAGACAGATTATTTCTGCATGTGCCTTCTGCATTACTTCACCAAGGGCTGAGAGCTGCTGCCCCAGAGCATTTCAAAGCTCAAGAGCCTGGATTCCTTACACCAAGTCTAACACTTTCTGAAGATTCAAAAGTCATAGCTGCAGGGAGGCAAGCGAGTGACAGACATGGGACAGGCCTGAAATTCCAGTTCTCCGAACCTCTGGCATCTGAGTCAGGACTATACGCAAGAGATGTGAAAGCCAAGAATCCCCTGAAGTGCTAGAGTTGTTCAAGTGAACAAGGCTCTGTTTCCCTTCCCGATGTCCGTGAAAAGAAAGCTTTCCACCCTCCATGAGTGATGTGGGTGTAAACACTCCAGGCAGAGCCACACAACTTAATTTTCCGTTCTCCCAAGAGCCGAGTTCAGGCAGGCTATCAATGATCCAGACTAGATGTATCAGACTGAAGGCTGAGGAACAGGATTCACTCCTCCTGGCAAGTTTGGTTACTGTAAATGTAAAGAGGTGAAATTGCTGCTCTGAGCTCAACTGAGTCAGCAACAACACTGCATTGTTCAGCTGGTGGGACTACCCTCCAGGAGCAGAATCTAAGAGCATGCCCTCCACACCTCCAGTTACTCCTGTCATTTGCACCAGTTCTATTATTAATTTATTTACTGGGTGTCTGGCAAGTATCCAGGCATGTGCTTCCATTTCCACACTAACAATAAACAGGTAATGAAGCAGTGACCACCCCTCTATGTTCTCAGCTACCATAAGTAAGACACCTACAGAAACCCTCACGTCACTCTGACGTGATCTCCTACAAGGATCAATCCTCCACCACTTTCAGTTTTTCCTTTTTTTGACCCACTTCTTTCTGTATCTGGTACCCAAGTCCACTGCTACATTTGTATCTCAACCGACGTGTGTCAGTCAATCTTCATACATCTAATCTTCTATCAGGTGCACAGATCAGTCACAGGGTATTTGCTACCTTCACACTTTATCTTCCATCAACTTGTTCTCCCCTGCTTGCCAAAACACTTTCTGTTTGTAGCTATGTCTAAGATCTTCCAAGCCTCTTAGACACTTCCAGTTTGTGATTTGTTATTTCGACCCTCGTTGTGTATTGTATTTCCTCTTTGAAAGGACGGGTTACCAAATGATATTTTTTCACCACAACCTTAAAAAACTATATACTGGGTAGACATCACCCCCCATGAAGAGTGCACAGCATCAGAAGAGATGCTATCGGTAGTTTTTCAAAACCAGATCTTTGTACAAAGCCGTACAACTTAAGTATCACTCAGTGACTAATTTCACCTATGTGACAAACATACAGATATGAGAATTATCTGCATTAACTTGTCCTGTACATGCTTTACCGTTACATTCTTCCCTCAAAAGAAATTCTAATTAAGAACAAATTAGTCATTGTCAAGTCCAGGCTGCAATTTTCATAAAATGCAAGGACTGAAGACACATGATTCACATAACCATAATGCCTGTATTAAAATGTTGTAAGTATCACTAAGAATAAGTTTGCAGAGTATTATTATGCAAGTCTCCTGCAGAAAAGAATCCACAATTACAAGACTTTGCTTCCAGGTATTGTCAAGGTGTCCCTTTGTATTTGAATACACAGAAATAAACCATTAAGCGGATAAATGCTACAACTCTTCAATTCCTTGCCTGTGAAATCGGGGCACATTATCTTTCTTCTAACCAAAAGGAACATGTTCAGCGCAGAATAAGAGCACTGAAATAGTGTCTTGTGTGTGGGCAGCAGCAGAAGGACCTATGGATGCATTTAAGAACTCTCAGTGTGCAGACCCTGATTTCCAGGAGTATCCTGCTCCACGAGGAGCCTGTTGGTGAATTCTCTGAATGAAAGGTGGCATTTCCCACTTACATCCTTGTAGAGGGCAACACCAAGGACAACAAATCAAAAGATAAACCTCCTCCCTCCCTTCCCATTTAGGTATTAGCTGCTTTTGAAAAAAGCACTAAAATTGTGGAGTGTATGGAAAAAGTGTTCAACATAAAGTTTCTAGTAAAGCCTACTAGAACACAGCCATGTGAAATTCTTATAAAACTATTCTCTCTCTGTGCTCCTGTAACATCTGAAGGATCGCATCCGAGATGCCAGAGAAGATCTTCTGGCCTTTAAAGACGTTTAATACAGATTTACTAACCTACTGGGAGTTCATTTTTCAGTTTGCCTTGCATTGCTTGCTGTGAACAGTGAAACACGAGTATTTTAAACTTTTTCCTTTCCAATACAGCAAATATTTCAAGTGTCAGGGTGCTCCAGTGCCAGTGAAAGCTGATGGCTTCACCAATCCACACACCACCAAAAAGTTTAAAGTAGTTACGCACACACCAAAATCCTCTCTTCTCCCAACACCGCAGGCAACTACTCCAAAATATTAAACGCTACAACTCCCAGCGATACTTGCCGTTCTCAAAGACAGCTGATGCTCGTTTTCTTCATCATCCACTTTGAACTGATACTCCTTGTCTGCCTTCAGCTCGCAGCCTGCGAAAAGACCGTTTAATTACACACGCGCTGCTTTACTCGGACCCCGGCGCTCGCTATTCCCCACTCCGGGCGCTGCAGCCGCACAAGGAGGCAACACGTGGCCGGCGGGGAAGCCCCCGGGGTGAGGCCGCGGCCTGCAACCGACCAGGCCAACGCGCTCCGCTCCAGCCCATCCACCCGCAGCCCGGCCCCGGCGCCGCGTTCCCCGGGGCTCCGGGACCCCCAGCCTCAGCGCCCAGCCCTCCGGGCCCGTGCCCGGCGACAAGGCCGCGGCCCCGCCATGTGCTCGGCGCCCGCCCGCCCGCCGCTCCCGCGTCCTTAGGAACGGGCGGGGAACAAAAGCGCGACGGGCCTGGGACGAGGCCTGGGCCATGTGCGAGGCGGCTGGCGTGTGCCGCGGCAGCGGCGGGCCCGTTACCGAAGAGGAAGGTCTGTGGGCGCAGAGGCCCCATGCTCTCCATGTCCATGGCGCTGTCCTCCATCTTCTGGGCCTGGTCGCGCGGGAGGAGCGTGGCGGATCCTGCGGCGCTGCGGGCGGACGCGCGCTAAAGGAAGGCGCGTGCCCGCCCCCTCCCAGATATAGCGCGCGCCAGCTCTCGCGAGACCCGCGGGCAAGGGCCGCCCCGCCCCTGCCCGCCCGCGCGCCGCCGACGCCCCGCCCCTTCCGCCCGGCTCGAGCCAGTCAGCGTTTTATTGGGCGGCCCCGGAGCCCCGCGGCCTGAAGCGCTCCCGGCACGGGCGGAGGAACATGTTCCTCCCGGGCGAGGCTCCCGCCGCCTCCTCCCGCTCGCCCGACGGACGCCGCTTCTGCGGAGGCCCAGCTCGGCCCGAGCGAGCCTGCGGGGCAGTTTCCGCCTTGCAGTCGGCGGAGGGACTTGGGTGAGGGCTTTTCCCGGGAGGTTCTGGGGGCCTGGGCAGAAGAACGACCCGAGGCGGGTCGGCGGGACGCGTTGCGGGGAGGTCCCTCCTGGGGCTGGCGCCGGGCTGCGCCCTCCTTCCCCGGCAGCAGCTCCGGGAGAAGCAAGGCGGCACAAAGGGGCGTCCATCGGGGCTGGAACCGCGAGGCGAGAGCGAGCGAGAGGAGGAGCGGCGGCTCCTCACAGCCGGGAAAGGGAAGGGCGCTCGGGGCACAGGAGCCGCGGTCGGACGAGAGCGGCTGCGGCGCGGGGAGGCCTCGGCTTGGGGCCGTTCCCTGCGTTTTTTAGCTCTTGCACTTCTGCGCTCAGAAGACAAGGCTTCCCCGTTTGGGCTCCTGGAGGGCCGGGGTCCGGGACACCTCCCTGCTTACAGGGGGTTCCTCCCAGCACCTCCGGCCGAGCGCTGGGGACACGCGGCCCCACGTCCAAGGGGGTCCCCGTGGGCTCGGCGCTCCCTGCGAGCCCCACGGAGCCCGCAGACGGGGCGGTCCCCCCGGCACAGGCTGCCAGCGGCGCGCAAAGGCGCTGCTCTGAGCTCTGCGCTCTCTGCTGAAAGGTCTGGGCTGTGCTGAAATTCCTACATTTACTAAACTGGGTCGAGCTGAGGTGGAGTTGATGAAGCCAGTACAAAGCTCTTTTAGGACGTTTAAATGTACTAGAATTTGATTTACGTCGTTTTGGGTCATTTAAGCAAATGTATGTATTAAGTGCATCAATTCTGAGTCAGAAGTGATACATTAAAAGGCCTTTGCCAATCTGCAGTGCTTGCAAGAGCGGGGTGTGCAGTGATATCCAGCGATTTAGTTTTAAATTCAAAATAGTTCTTTAAAACCGTTATTTGAAAACTATATTGCAATCCTCTTTGAAGTCTTGTACTTTTCTCTGCTTTTGCTTTTTTATCTGATAAAACTTTCTTAATTAAAAAAGATGAAGATCCTCTGGTTTTATACAGCCTATTTCAAATACTAAGGGTCATTTTATCCTTGAAAACTCAGTAAGGATTTTTAAGCAGAGAGCTTTAAAAGGGTGATTGTAGCAGCTGTTTTGACCCAATAGCTTCTCCTGTTGTGTTTAAATATTGCATCAGTAGTGGGCGCTTTTTCATTTTTTTTTTAATGCAGAAGTTTGAACTATGATTTAGATGACTTTGTCTTTTTTTGTGGAGATTTTAAAAATATCTGGTGTTTTGCAAATTTATTTAAGAGTTGATGGTACTGAAAAGCGGATGACAATGTTTCCTGAAACAAAATAATAATCAAGTAACGCAGCTGGAACCCTCATAGAGAGTTTACTTAAGTTTTCTTTGCCGCTCAGCCTGTGATTGAACTCATCAAGAGTCAACACAAGGCGTAGGAGACACAGCTCCATTCCTCTGCAGGTGGCTTACTTTGGAAGGCAGGGCCCTGCTGTGGCCATTCTCGTGTCTGCTGCTGTACAGTGTGAATAAGGAGCAAACTGTGCCGTCTCACATCAGCTCTAGGAAAAGCTTGGGAAAGGAAGGGCTGTGCTTGCCCTGTGACCACTCAATGGCTAAGCATTTAGGCGGGTAGTGGTGCAAATTATGGCTTTCTAAATCGTACCTTCCATAGTTTCACAGGTTGACCTATGCAGGAGCATCATGAGAAACAGAGAAGTTGAGGGAAGCGTTCAAAACCATGGTAAGCCTCCCAGAAATCCTCTGTATGCCAGGCTGGGTGTATGAATTGTCTGAAGCTGAGTTGTTGCTCTTATAGGTTGTCCCATGCTTAGGTGCACATTGCCAAGATGGGTTCCTCAGAAGCAAAAAATATATAAACTTATCTAAGTCACTTGACACAACGTGGTGAGCTACAGAGAAAACATCAGCTCTGGTTATAATCTTACCTAGAAAAGATGTTTTGTGGAGAAATACATTGGTTATGTATTTAAAAATAATTTTGAAAAAGCAAATCCAAAACAGGAAGA
>JAVSBS010027047.1:0-36246 GCA_033124195.1 Coracias cyanogaster | reverse complement strand
CAGCCAGCTGAACATGAGCCAGCAGTGTGCCCAGGTGGCCAAGAAGGCCACCAGCATCCTGGCCTGTATCAGAAATGGTGGGACCAGCAGGAGTAGGGAGGTGATAGTGGCCCTGTACTCAGTGCTCATGAGATCACACCTTGAGTACTGTGTCCACTTTTGAGTACCACAGGATAAGAAGGACTTTGAGGTGCTCAAACAGGTGCAGAGAAGGGCAACAAAGCTGGTGAGGGGTCTGAAAAGTATGTCATATGAGGAGTGCCTGAGGGAACTGGGATTGTTTACTTTGGAGAAGAGGAGGCTGAGAGGAGACCTCATTGCTCTCTACATCTACCTCAAAGGAGGTTGTAGTGAGGCTGGTGCTGGTCTCTTCTCCCAGGTAACTAATGATAGGATGCCAGGTAATGGCCTCAAGTTGTGCCAGGGGAGGTTTAGATTGGATATCAGGAAGAAGTTCTCTTACTGAAAGAGTGGTTAGGCATTGGAACAGGCTGCCCATGGAAGTGGTGGAGTCACCATCCCTGGAGGTGTTCAAAAAATGGGTAGATATGGTGCTTTGAGACATGGTCTAGGGCTTAGGGAGATGTTGGGATGAAGGATGGACTAGATGATCCTAGAGGCCTTTTCCAACCTAAATGATTCTGTGATTTTTAAAAGCTGTCAGGTCAGCATTTCAGAGCTGAACCTGACTGTCTTTGCCCTGAGTAGGGCTAGAGTTGGTCATCCTTGTTAGTAATGATCTCACTGGTTCTGCTTTTCTTTTTTTTAAGCTTACCTTTCCTATTTTGCAAATCTCCGACCACCTCTACTCATGCATCTTCCTATCTGGCTCACAGATCTGCATTCCTCAGAGCTGAAATTAGATTTTGTGTCTGATTTTACTTGTCTTTTGTCTCCTGTGTCATGGATACCTTCTCCTGACCTTCCTTCATTTCAGTAGCACTGATTAAGCTTGATTTTTGTCTTCCTTCTGGTATAAAACACATTTTGCTGAGTGATTTTATTTTTTAATGCAGCAATTCGCATATGGTCAAACCCAGGAGCTGGTTGTTTACACTGTGTTTCTTCCAAATTTGTTAACCTTGTCCTCTTCCTTCCCTCAAACCCCATTGCACAAATGACCAGAGTAGTACTGGGATACTCCTGGCATGTGTAACTGTTACAGAACTTAGTACAGGAATTCTGCCTTGTACTCTATTAAATAAACAAGCACATCACATCCTTTGGCTGTTAGAGTTTGTCGCTTGATTTACAAAGTGGGAAGCTATAGCTTGTTTCTTTCCTTCAGCTGCTTCCATCATTTCAGCTTCAGAAACTGATGTTTCTTGCTGTTGGGAATGCTTGGTAATACCAGTAAAGCCAGAAAGTCTCATTTTAGAAGAAAGAATGTGGGTGGGCTGTCAAAGCACCTTTGAACTTCAGTATCAAACCCTCTTTCTTCCTCTTTCAACATGTACAGAAAGGGCTTATAACAGAGCTTCCTCAGGGAAGGGAATCAACTCCAAAAGACTTGCAACAGGAATTTTCTTACTCTTAGTAAATAAATTTCTTTACTGCACTGATATAAATCTAAGCAAAACCCTTACTCAACCATTCAGTTATTATGCCTGAATCTAAATTTGTCCCAGGCTCCATACAGGAAAAGAAGACAGCTCCCCAGAGAATCTCTCTTTAGTCCCAGTCTATCATGGCCTGATGTAGGTAACCTAGTAGTGTTTGTCCAAGATTTTTTATCTAGTAGCTTTCTAATGGTCAGCACTTTTTTTTTTTCCCCACAGACTTCTAAACTTCTTATATGAGTCATAAAAAGCAATTATTTGTGTCGGTGTAATTCTGTGACTGTTCCTCTGGGCCCCTGCACAGACCACACAGAAAAATTACACCCAAGTATTATGTCATGAAAAACTGCAGCGTACTTCCTGAAGAACTTGTCAAGTATTGCTTCAGTGTAATCCTCTAAACTTTTTGTTGCAGGCCTTAATCCTCTAAACAGGTATTTCCCTAAGTATCAGTAACATACTGTGGGACACCATACAACGCAGTAAGTGACAGTGCTTCCTTTTCCTTTTCCGAGCGGGCGGCAGGTCAGAGGTTTTACTACCACTTGTTTTTTTGATGGGAGAGAGACCGTTGCTGGGAGCAGCTGGGAAAATAAAAGTCTGCTGTTATATTTACCTTTGGATGGAGGGAGGGAGAAGGACTGATCAGTGTTTGTTTTTGATCTGGCAGTTAACGGGTTCCTGGTTTAGCTCCAATTTCTTGGAAGCTTTACCTCATACAATCACAAAACCCTCTCTGTTGAGCAATAGTTTTGTTCCTCCTCTGGAGCACAAATACCTTGGCAAGGTCCAGCTGGAGCACAGAGTAATCACAGGGCAAGGAACTGCAAATCCAACAACTGCCTCAGGCTGTTCAGTGGTGAGATCTGTTTGGAGGAGATGACACTGTGGTCCATGCCTGGCTGCTGCAGTGTGCTCAGCTGGGAGGCCTCCAACACCAGTTAACAGGAACTGTGCCTACCAGCCCTGGCGCTGGGAAAGTGGAGCCCATTCTGATCAGACTGGGTGTGACTCCTAGATGAGCCCCAGATGAGTGGGAACATTTCTTCCCAGATACAGCTATATGCAAGTTAAAAAAGGTGCCATGGGTGCTTATTAGTTGGGCAGTCTGAGGGAATAAGCCTTTAAGGGAAGGACTTTCCTACACAGGATGAAAGTTGTCTGCATTCCTCTCACTGTTGCGTTACAGCGGGGAGGTTACTATGCCTTGGCACTCTCAGTGCGTGCCATGCCAAACTGTACCACCGTTGTAAGACATGGCATCAGGTGCACCCTCTGTGGATAGGCTCCAGTGTGGTGGAGTCAGGCTGTGGGGTTTTAACTCCTGGAAGTGCAGAGCCAGAGGGAAGTCCTTGAGAGGGGAGGTCCTGAGAAGGAGTGAATATGGTGGGATAGGAGCATGGGAAGGAGGAGGAAGTCTCAGTCTCACCTTTAGTTTCTGCTTCAGCAGTGTCACGGTTTAACTGCAGCTGGCAACTAAGCCCTACAGTGGTTGGCTAGGGGAGAAAATTGGAAGGGTAAAGGTGAGAAAAATCATGGGTTGAGATAAAGACAGTTTAATAAGTAAAGGAAAGCCTGTGCACACAAGCAAAGCAAAAAAAAAAAGGACTCATTCAACACTTCCCATCATCAGCAGGCAGGTGTTCAGCCGTCTCCAGGAAAGCAAGGCCCCATCATGTGTAACTGTTACCTGGGGAGACAAATGTCATCACTCTGAATGTCCCCGCTTTCTCCCTTCTTCCCCCAGCTTTATATGCTGAGTATGATGTCAGCTGTCCTGGCTGTGTCTCCTCCTGGCTTCTTGTGCACCCCCAGCCTAGTTGCTGGTGGGGTGGTGTGAGAAGCAGAAAAGGCCCAGACTTAGTATAACTACTTAGCAACAACTAAAAACATTATTGTGTTATCAACTTTATTCTCATGCTAAATTAAAAACCTAGCCCCATTCTAGCTACTATGAAGAAACTTCATCCTAGCTGAAACTGGGACAAGCAGAAGCACCTTTATCTTGAGGTGAAGTCCTCCTCCCCTTCCTCCACCCTTTGTTGAGGTCACTGTAGCTGAAGAATGTGTACACGAGTTTTGGGAGAGATAAAAACACTCCTCTCCCACACCCAAATAAAGCCCTTAGAGCCTGCATTGTCCTAAGACTTAATAGCATGTCACATGCTGGTATAATGATAATTTACTGAAAGATTTAACAGTATCTTCTGTTGCTACTGCTCCTCCTGTCTAGTCTGGGTCTGCTATCAGCTTCTGGGAAGCTGCCAGAAGTTCAACTTCATTGTCTTGAAGAGCTGTAGAATCCATGGAAATTCCCCTTGTGTGTGGCCTTGGTATTTTTATGTCCAGTGTGATCCTCGAGCAGGCACCAAGAAGCAAGCTGGCAGCTGATCAAGCTTTGCTTTCACACAATGTGCCAGCGTCCCACAGCTGAATGAGTATCAGTTTGGGCCTGCATTTACAAATTCCAGAGCAGATTGGCTGGTGGATGAAGGGAGGAGGGAGGTTAAGGAGATGTAGCTTTTGGTCATACAATGCAGAACACCTGTTTCTTTCATCACTGCACTTAGATTCTGCAAAGAACATAGAAAGGGGTCTGGGCTCTGCCTGTGTTGAGACATCAGCTATCAGGACTGAGGTACATGTACATCTATATATACAGCTTTTTGAAAAAATAACACATAATCTTTAATACTGTACTAGTCCTACTGATCAAACAGGTGCAAGGTCTTGAGTTGCTCTGCACTACAAAATGCTATGCAAGGATAATCTTGGGTTGAATACATAGCTTAGTTATCCCAGTTTTTTATAGGAGGAAACAGAAAGTTGAAATTGCCCTCTCAAGCCATGTGTCAGCATTCCAGGTGTATCCCAGCCTCCCACAGGATTCCTGACAGATGTGGGTGAGAAAGAAGATGCAAGCTGATCAGCAGTGAGTCCATGTCAGGCTCAGGATAGATGTTCATAGTTTCAAGTTTCCCTGTTCTCTCTGGCAAGCTATATGATCTCTGCTTTAAAATCTGTAAGAATGCACTGTAAGGCATAAGAAAGTGAAAATATGCAAGTAATTGCATTTCCCTCACCTGCTTTTACAATGTAATAAAAAAAGGAAACTTTGTCTGTCTAGAAATTCTGATAATTTTTTTCTTTGGAATCATTATGAAAAGCTGAACTTTTTCGTTTACTATAATAAAATTTTTCTGATGGATTTTACTTCTACAAGATAAAAACAACCTGATTAAAACTTTTTTTTTTTTTGCTAGACCCAGGCATTTTGTAACTTTATTATTGCAATGTTAAACCCAAGATTTTTAATTCTATGGGACTGAAAGGAAAATTTAAAATTTATTTCATCAAAGTTGAAACAAAATATTTCTGCAGAAAAAAAAATACAAAATTAATGCTGCCAAAGGCCCGTTATACAACCTACAAAGTTACTGCTCTTTTGGAAAATTGTTCTGTGGATAAATTTTCAGCCAGTTATCACAGCAATTGCAAGAGTGAGACTGGTGAGCTTTTTCCATCATTTCTAAGTCTCTAAGGCAGATAAATTTTATACAAACACAGAATTAGGGGCATCTTTTAATGAGAAGTGCCACAGCTTGCCACAGTAATGTGGTAAATACAAACAAAATTATGAAGCAAGTAGAACATTTAGTTCAGAGGGTTTAGTTTGGCAACTGTCAATTACATTTAGAGTTGTTTCTGAATTCACTCTTGAAACTACTGTAGGTGTGGCATTACTGTCCATACACCTTAGGGAAAGGCAGATGATTGGTTTCTCTGCAGCAGTTGTCCTCTGCTTTGGATCCAGTCACGCACTTGTAGGGCAAGAGCAACTACTTTGGTATTCCCTGTGGGAACACTCAGTTTTTCTTTTCCTGTAGGTGATGAAATCCTGATCCCTCTGTGCCAGTTCTGTTTGTAGATTTCTGTTGTGTGCTTTTGTTTGCCATTCCCTGGCCTTTAAGTAATTTGCACTGAATCAGGTCAGGTTAGTACCACACTGGGGAATTCCAGTTCTCAAGAGAATGATTCTGACCTAACAGTTCTAGTCTTTGCCCCATTTCTATCCTGGAAACCCTCACCCTGCTTTCTCTTTGAATTTGGCATTTGTTCAGTGATTATCTATGACCTTTAGAAGTATTTCCTTGCCAAAAGCCAAACCAAGTTCTCCTTATCAGTTCAGTAACGATTTCTTCAGCCACTGCAGTGCTTTGAACAGTCAGTAGTGATTACCAGTTTTGTTTTAAGCTGCTTTCTGCCCACAACTGTGTACATGGATTCATACAATATTCTTGATCAAATATGATTCCCTACCAAATTTCTAATCTAACCAATAGAACAATCTGAATTTAATCTTGTCTTCTAGTTGTTATTTGGATAAACTGGCCTTCCTGTAACATTTCAGCCCTTCAGAGAATAAGGGTGCTTATAGTCTTTCTTCTCTATGTAGTCCCAAGAATAGCTTTTCAATCCAAAGCTTAACTTTCTTTATAGTCCTTAGAGCCATCCTAAAGAATCTAGACATTTATTGGAGTGCTTTCCAGATGAAAAGGCAGCATTGTATGTAAGCAATCATAAATTATGTACTCCGTAAACTTTGGAACACTGATGTGTTCTCTTTTTTTTCCACATTATTTAACTCAGACAGCTATACAGATAGCCTTTCAAAGTGCAGAAATACTGCTGTAGTAATAATGACTAGAAAATGTCTCACAACATACAAATAATCACACTGGCTTTACAGGAAGAGCAAGTACTCAATGGCAAAGTACACTTTGGTCTGAGAGCTGAAATATGGGCAGCCTTCACTGTAATCAGCGACCGAAAGATCTACATACATGCAAGACCTAGGCAGGATTATGGACATTGCGTCAACAGAAAAGAAGGGTTCTTCATTAGTGGTTTGCACAATATATGGGTTTTCACAGATTGTAAATCATTGCTTGAACAAATTGTTCGTTGTGTAATGGGAATGGCCAGTACTATTTCCTAGTTTAGCTCCCTGTACCTTCAGCAAAAGTGAAGTATCATTTTGAAGTTTTAATAAATCTTAAGAACTTTCATCTATCTTACAAATGATAAGATGCACAAATAACATGAAGCAGTACCTTTCCATTAGAACAAGATACTAAGTTGAACTTACTAGGAGCAATTGCAGCATTTACCCATTATGTTGATTGTGCAGCTAGGTTCCAAGTATATAGTGGGTTGTGCCTGACTAATGGGGCTGACCTCCATGTACCTCCTGATATGGTCAGGGTCTTCTACTTCAGGGATTTATTTCTGTTGGTGTTGCTGTCAGATATTGTTCCAGTCAGAAAGTCTATATATTGAGAATCCTATGGAATACAATTTTTGAGGGTTATAAATGACGATGAACTTAAGGACTAAACAAGCTTGGCAGCAATGAAAAATTCCTGATTAATAACGCTGTAACAGCTTATACAAGACTTTTTGTTTGTTTGTTTACACATTCTGCTCTCACCAGTGTGTGTGTCTGTGACCTCATATGATTTTTTCGGTATTTCAAACAAACTATCTTTGTATTGCATTGACATCACCATTTAAGTTCACGTAATGCTTTTCCTCCTGTATGTGCAAACAGTACAAAAAAAAAACAATGTCAGAAGCAGAAATGGAACTAAAAGAGCAAACAATTTAATTACTGTAACTCATGTTTCTACATTTAGTAAGACAAGATCAAGATGAATACCAACCTTGATGTGAATGCCACAGTGATGGTGATGAAAGAAAGTACAAGAATGGGTGGAACTCCCACATGAGCTGACACTGAACACTGCCAGATGGTGCTACAGCCTCTGTATTTCTGTCTTGAATCCATTCCTCCTGTCCATGTTTCTTTAGCAGCACAAACACAAGTCTATTTTTCTTCCTTACAAGGATGGCTTTTGTTTCATCAACTGCAGTTTCACCACAGAGGTGTCAAAGAATGCAGGAATTGATTATATATATATATATATATTCCTGAATGCAGACATCTATTATGTATGCATCAGCGTTTTCTAAAAAATCAGCAAGAAGCACCCCAAAATATTTATGTCCTTTCAAAGTTCTTCAATTCTTAGATGATATTGGGGATCCAATTCTTGTTGGAGCAAGCTTTATTCTAAGAAGTTCAGGATATGTTTCTTATTTCAGTGGAAATTATCTTTTACTGGCTAGTTTAAGAACCCAGCAGGATCTGGGAGTAAGGCACATTAGCAGTTGTACAGCACCTTCCTTTTTGAAGTACTTTACAACACTGAGTATCTCTTTGCTCTAGATTTTATTCTCCCTCTCCCAATTGAACCACTGCTCTGCCTCAAATCAGTTTTCCTGTGTGTGTCTGTTTCTTGGCATCCATCTGCCTTTAATCAGCATGCCCAGCAAGCTCTTGGGTCCAGGACCATCACTCAGTACATCTGGCACATGGGCTGAGGCTCTTTGAGCACTGCTACCACACTAATCAAATAGGAATAAAATGGTGAAATCCTACCCATACTTTCTTGTAACTGGAGTTATCTAAATATAAGTGTTGTAGTAACCTGCATGAATTAGTGGGAAATACATGAGCAGGAAATAGCATGTGCGAAGGACAGGATGGGGAGGCTTTCCAAGCAAGTGATGTCACAAGGAGGGAGCTACTGCAGGAGAGGGTCCTGTGTGCACTTTCCCCTGGGTATCACAGGCTTGCTGCATATGAAAGTGTAGTAAATGAGCTTTGCGTTCCTCTGACAAAAGGAGTATGGCTTGGATCTCTTGTCTCATTGTATATAGCTGATACCTAACATTGTTCTGATCTGGATACTTCAGATGATGATTCAGACCTCAAAGGTTCTTGCTCCTCAGTTAGTCAAGACCTCCTGGTCCCTTTTCCTTCCAGGGATGCTAGCCATGGCCATGTGCTCTGTCTGGTTTGAAAAGCATTTAGGTATACATTCCTGATGCTCTGGTTGTCATCATGATATGGCTGGGTATTTTAGGTCAGTGTCGTAGGCACTGCAGAAATACATACATGGAAAGCTTTTAACTAAGCAAATAAAGGGATCTGCAGGGAAAGAGATGACAGGTCCATGGCCAAGATAACAGAGTGTTTTGTGCCAGATATTAAACTTCCTCTACTAGGTGCCAAGTTCTCAGCACTCTCAGGCAGCAGCCGCTGTCCAGTCCAGATTCAGTCCAGTGTACTCACTGCCGAGATGTCCAAGTTCAGACAGACTGTAAATGAGAAATGGTAGCTTCAGTGGTGTCTGTATTCCAAAGCATGTGACTTCCAAGATCTTTAGTGTGTTCAGTATGATCTTGGATATGTTGTTTTTCAATACACAGCCTTTCTCTAGCAGCAGTAGTTAAGCTAATATTGTAAGCCAGTTACTTAGAAAGAGTAAACAGATTTTAATTGTGTTAAATCCTAGGGCCAGATCAGGCCATAGCACAGGCAGTAAGAGGAGAGACCAAAACGAAAGCAAAAAATGATTGAACCCTGCTGCTGGCACTTACGGGAGAACATTGCAGATCCTTAAGGTAGTGCTGCGTGGCAGGAGGAGGCTTCTGGAGGGAGTAGAAGGAGAGATTTCTTTGCAGTTGTAGGACATTATTCCTTGCATTAATCAATACAGGAACTTCCTCTTATCTGAAAAGAAGGAAATTGCAAGAAAGACAGACCTGAGCAGTATGTGTAAGTCCCACCTTGCTTAAGTAACAGAGTATCCTACTTTGTGTGTGTGGTTTCCATAAGAGCACAGGATTTTCTAGTCTGGTGAAAAATTAGTGAGTTTGATACTTCTATGTCTTCAGTCTTCATAAAATACCAGCCAGACCCTGTTTGAAAAAAACAAAAGAAATCCCTATCTCTTGTAGATCTTTCAGCATGTTCACACTGACTCTGGAGGCGTTTTACTTCAGGTAGTTGGGAGATTTTACAAGAATATGCTGCAGTTTGGAGTTTGAAAGACAGAGCTGTGGAAAGATAATCAAGTTGTTAAAGATGCTCATAATGCTGCCAAAATTTTATTTATACTGTGGGGTTGTCCACATAGATTCTCCTGAGTAGAATCCAAACTGAAAAATGACTGGTTTTGAGTCTTGCTTTCAGACTTGGGGTGCTGGTATGAGCTTCCAATTATACAAAATTCAATCTAGTTCTCAGCACTGTAATCTCTATTTCATCCAAATTTAGGCATGAACTTTTTGCCCATTTTGGAAGAACAATGCAGCAAACAGGGAAAACAACAAAGCTACAGAGAACTAGAAGCAAATTTGTATTGAAGTGCTAAATACACACAGAATGAACTGTGAGATATGTATCCACTTTCACCTTTGTTAGTTACTACAACTATAGCCTAGCCCTGGTCAGGTTATGTCTCTGAACGGGATGAAATAATGGTCTTCTGCAGTAATTGTTGTTGCTATGACACTGTTCTTCACCTGCAGAGTAGATGTTTTCTGGTGAAAATGTCATCTCAAAATTCAGTGGAGAATTTAATTTTTCTGTTTTCCACATAAGAAACCTGAAAACAATTTTCACTGCCAGTTGAACCAACACTGCCATTGCTTTTGATTTCTTTTGTCTGTTTGCTTGAATTAGGATTTTTAGCTTAAAAAAAAAAAGTGACTTTTAATTAAAAGCTGAAGTTTTTCAGGTTTTTTTTTTAAACAAATGTCCAATATTTTTGTCTTAGGAAAAAAGACTTGGAAATTCTTTACCTGTTCAAGGTGACCAACAGTACGGAATGGTAAAAACTGGTACACTACAGCTCCCTTCACATCCTCTGTTACCCAGAGCTACAGCAGAGGCTTAAACAGATAGAGAATCGAAGGACCAAGAGTTGCCCCTTGGGCCAGGTATGGAGACAGAGCTAATTCCTTGAGTCCCACTTGTGCTTTTATTGGAAGGGAGATGTATGACGAAAACTTGCAGTTAGCAATACAACACATTTCTCCTCACTCAGCTTGAGGATCTCCTCTCATTGCAGTGTCAGATTCAGTCTTGTTTTCAGCTTTTTGCTTCAAAGACTGAGCCAGTCCCGTGCTGTGCGTGTGTTTCACAAGGCTTTGTTGACCTGTTTGTGGTATGACAATGTTACCTGCTTTCTTGAATTTATCACTGGTTGGCCTTTACCCTGTGACTGATGCAGATGGAACTATGTACTAATCCATATATGCTGCCTTCCTGCTCGCATGTCTGTGGGAGGAGAAGGTTTGATAAAGGCTTTGAGTAAACTTCTTTTGGGTAAAACAGAGAAGGGCAGGTTATCTTGGGTTATCTTTGTGTCTAAACTCCAGTTACTTCTATGTAAATAAATTACCTTCCTCAATGCTAGACTTTAAGGAAAGTTAAAAAAAATAAACCTCACACCTTTGAAATAATTTGGCCAGAAAACAAAAACAGAGCCAATCAATTCATAGTATCTATCTGGGAGTTAACTCTTTACACAGCTCCATGACAGGTATTAAAGCCTCCTACATTTCCACCTGCCATGGCTTTGCAGCATATGTGGTTCTGAGAATCTGTGAGCAGAGAAAAGCAAAGTGAGGGCACAGCAGAAGGTGTGCTGCATGCATTTGATTCCTTCCTGTGGGGGGGTCTCTTCTATTACATGGGTTGGAGAGCATGAACAAATAGAGCTTGTGGCATGGTGAAATGGACATTTCTAACTAGGCATCCCTGCTCCTCAGTCCCTTCATTCTCTGAGTATTTTAACTCATGAGAACTGCAGTGTAAGCAGGAAATAGCCATAGCTGGAAGGTGAACAGAGGAGAGGCATGGCTGAGCAAGGACAGGAAGTGCATTTGGGATGCTGGATGCTACCATTCTCTTTCCATCTCCTCCCACCTGTTGGCATGAAGCTGGGAGCAGTGTTAAAAACCGATGTGCCCAAGTAAAACCACAGCTTTGGAGGATACTGACTGTCACAGTATTCTTCCGGATAAACTGTCCAGCACACGCCTAGACAACTCTGTAGTATGCTGGGTGAGCAATTGGCTGATGGGTCAGGCCCAAAGGGTTATAGCAAATAGGGTTACATCAGGCTGGCAATCAGTCACCAGTCGGGTTCCCCAGGGCTCAATTTTAGGGCTAGAGCTCTTTAATGTTTTTATAAATAATCTGGATGCTGGAATCAAAACTAAACGATACTAAACTAGGAGGAGCTTTGGACTCCCTCAAGGGTAGAGAGGCCTTAGAAAGAGATCTGAATGACTAGAATGTTGGGCAATCACCAACTGTATGAAATTTAACAAGAGCAAGAGTTGGATTCTCCACCAGGGACACAGTAATCTGTACAGATGGGGGCAAGGGGCTGGAGAGCAGCTCCATGGAAAGACATCTGAATATGAGTCAACAGGGTGCCCTGGCAGCCAAAAGGGGAAACTGTGTCCTGAGGTGCATCAAGCAGAGCACAGTTAGCTGGTCAAGGGAGGTGATTGTCCCACCCCACACTGCACATGTGTGGCTCCACCTTAAGTACGGTATGCAGTTTTGGGTGCCTCAATATAAGAAGATGATCATCTAGCAGAGTGTGTCCAGAGGAAGGCAACCAAGATGGTGAAAGACCTTGGGGGCAAGACTTACAAGGAGTGGTTGAGGTCACTTGGTTTGTTCAGCTTGGAGAAGAGAAGGCTGAAGGGGAACCTCATCGCTGTTTACAACTTCCTCAAGGTGGGCAGTGGAGGGGGAGCTGCTCATCTCTCCCTGATGACCTGCAATAGCACTCGAGGAAATGGAATGACACTGTATCAGGGGAAGTTCACACTTGACATAAGGAAAAGGTTCTTTACCAAGAGAGTGGTCGGTCGCTGGAGCAGGTTCCCCAGAGTAGTGGTCACAGCACCAAGCCTGTCAGAGTTTAAGGAGCATCTGGATGATGCTCTTAGTCATATGGCTTAATTTTAGGCAGTCCTGCAAGGAGCAAGGAGTAGGATTTATGGGTTTATTCCAACTTGACACATTCTATGACTCTATGATTCATTCTGCTCAGAGTGGGCTTGCAGGGAAGGAGGCTTTTAAGTTTCCTATGTTCAGGACTTGCTGACGGAGTTAGGAATACAATTATTTGGAAAAATAAGGAAAAGACATTAGCCTCCCAATTTGCAACATGAAAGACCTGACTTAGCTTAGCAACCTTTCAAGCAATTAACAAAGCTTCATAGGGTCTATTTAGCAGGTTCTGTGAAAATATATATAATTAAATGTAACCTAAACTAGTCTCTGGCAACTTCCTCAGGGGCCTACTGTATCCCACTGGGGAAACAAAAGGAATTTTATGTAGCCTTTTGGAATCCATTTCTCCACATGGTCTACTGCTCTCTTTGCTCATAAAGAAATCTTTTGAACTGAATGTAGCTGCAAATAAATTTAAAAAAAAAAGAATGGCTGTTACATCTGTTAGGCATTACACCTAAGAGAAGACAGTGTCTTTTAAACAAAGAAGTAGAACAAGACTGACATTTCCTTTCTGGTCTAAATAGTCTAATCTACAGAAAGCACACTAGGCACAGAAATATTAAATTATTTGAGGTTTTTTAAAACAGAAGATAAGGAACATGATTTAATAGGAGAAAATAAAATACTAAGAGAAGGAAATTGGAGCTATTTTCTCAATTTGAACAAGTATAAGAATACAATCATCACATTCTCTTGCAAAAGCTATACACGGCCTTCAACTACTAGCCAAGATATCAGTACATTGCTATCTGACTTCTGTCTTTCCTCTGAGAAAGGAAAAGGTTTCTTTAAAAAGTAGGCTTTTTCCACTGAGCGAGACTCTACCTCTGATTGTATCCAAGTGTTTTGCCAAAAAAAAAGAGCTGAAGGGGGACAGGAGGACTAAAATATATAGAAAAAGGTGGTTTGCTATGGATTGCTCCACAGTATTTTTAGGCTGTAGTGGCATTTTATCCAGATGCTGACTTCTGCTCATAGATGCAGCCAAACTGCATATGTGGGACTTTGTTTCAATACCAGAATGTTGCTATTGAATAAACAGCCTTATTCTCAACTACCTCAGAAAAAGCCCCACACTAGAGCTGAGTCATCATTCCCAACAATGAAGCGTTGCCTATGTGCAGGTGCTTCCTCGGCAGAGGGCTCACTTAGCAAGCTCCCTCTCAAGGTGTTTCAAGTTGGATGCCCAAGAAAGAAGATTGCAGATGATTGCTGAGGTTTGAAAACTTGGCCAAGGAGGAGGACTAGTCCCGTCATCAAGAAGAGCAGCCCAACAGGTTTCAGTACTGTTAACACAGCTTGGTCTCTTCAGCAACTGTAAACGTGAGTAATCCTTTGATAGAAAATAGTTGTCATGAAGCTTCTGGAAGGGGAAGAAGTAGGTATTTATAGAAATGGCTTGGAGGTCACCTGTGTGTCTTTGACCAATACAACTGACAAAGGCTGCGAGGCTCATGCTCATCTCAGCTTTGCATGTACACAAGCTAAGCCTGACATCTCATTAGAGGGGTGGGAAGTGGAGATAGTGTTAGTCAAACAAACAATTTATACTTGTTACCCTTCTTCCACAATTAAGCTTGAACTTTGTCTCTTTCTCACCAAATTGGAATTTCTGTTGTGATTGTATATGGCTTAGGTTTTGTACACATTGGTTAAATGGTGTCTGGGTTACATATCAGCCAGTCCAAACTGGAATAAACAGGAGCAGATGCACAAAGAATTGCTCAAAGAGAGAAAAGGAAATAGCCAGCACACACACATACACAGCTTATCGACTGCATCCATAAATTCTTCTTCATTCATGACACAAAATAAGTGTGCTCAAAAACCTTAGAGGCTGGCAGATTTCAATAAAGGTGAGAAATTAGATATTGTGATATCACAGAAGATCTTTCAAAATACATTTAAATGTATTTATGTATGAGGATAGAGACAGCAGATTGACTCATAGAGAGATAGTTTCAGAGGGACAACTGCAGGGTTTGGATGACATCACAGAGCTTTCTTTCATTATTGTAAGGTTTCATAACGTCATTGCAATGTTTGTGTATGTGGTGGACACATTATATTGTCTAGGAATGGGATAGACAGCAATGACTCTGGAACTAATAGCTCCTCTGATTTCTTGTTTTAGTGGCTCCTGTCAATGACCCAGGTTCCCGTGTCATCTTAAATGCCATGTCAGCAGAAAAGTTTTCTCAGAAGAAAATTATATTCTATTTTCCTGGCATTAGTCTGGCAAGAATCTGTGTTTCACAGGCATAAGGAGATGACCTATATACTGCTGTCTACCTGCTAAGCCTCTGAAGTGCCATACTATATCCAACAGCATCTCCAGGATTCAGAAACACTAGATTCTTTCATATGCCTTTTCCTTTTTAATTGCTTATCTATGACCATCAAAACCTTGTTTTCATTTTTTATCAATAACTTTAAATTATTTTAGAGTGTTAGAAGCTTCTAGTTGTTCTCTTACAATTATTCTCTTTCTCTCATCTACAGCAGGCTTTTGCTTTGGTGTTGATTTTTTAAGCACTGAGGTTTTTTTCCCTGAATGTCTCTTTTTAAGAAATCTAATTTGTCTTACTACTGGTATTCATTAAAGCAGATCTCAGGACTTTCAGGAGAATTATTTGTTGTAACAATATTAAAACAGGCCACTTCTGACTCCCTCTGTTCAGTCTGAGATGAGGATAAGCTCTTGGCTATCTTTCAAAAAAAAAAAAACAGTTTCACCAGAAGAGCCAGATAAAGCAAGACCTAAGTCCTTGCTTCAGCTTAGATCTCTACCCTTTTCAGTGGCGCAACTGCAGAGGTTTACTTCATTTCATATGAAAAAAATGAAAAGCCAGGAGTCTGGATTAGAGATATGTTGCAGCCTAAGTTTTTCTGTGATTCTAAATAATGTATTTCTCAGTCCTGTGGCAGAACTAACACAAATGGTCAGGTTAAGTTGAAAGACAAAAAATGGCAATTTTTTAAATGTTTCAGAAAAAAAAGTTTAAAAGTTATGTTACAACATTTTCCACTTTTTTTTTTTCAATGCTTGAGCTTTTTGCTAAATTTCAGAGTATTCAGTCCTTTGGAAAATCAGTTCTGACAAATTTGCTATTTAACAACAACATGTCCACCTCCGGTGACTTCTTCCCAGATACTTTTCTCATTTTAAAACAGATTAATACAGAATTATAGAATCATATAATGGCCTGGGTTGGAAGGGACCTTAAAGATCATCTAGTTCCACCTCCTCTGCCATAGGCAGGTACACCTTCCATTAGACTAGGTTACTCAAAGCCCCATCCAACCTAGTCATGAATACATCCAGTGTTGGGGCAGCCACAACCTCGCTGGGCAACCTGTTCCAGAGTCTCACCACCCTCACAGTGAAAAACTTCTTCCTAATTTCTAATCTAAATCTACACTCTTCCAGTTTAAAGCCATTACTCCTTGGCCTATTACTACAACCCCTTGTGAAAAGTCCCTCCGCAGCTTTCTTACAGGCACCCTTCAGATACTACAGATCTTCTCCAAATATAGTTCCGCTTGTTTTGTCCCCAGCGGGAAACTACCTTTAAACATTAACCAAAGATATACCTTAATAAATAAATGTATTAAAGTGATAAAACTTTAGGCTTACTGATTCTGCTTTATCACCCTGGTAGGATCAACAGCTTTTTAAATGGCTGGAGAATGTGCATCTTCTCTTTGGGCTCTCATGTAAACATGATACTTAAATTGTCTTCCAAGGTTCCTTGTCCTCCCTGCTGTTCAGTTACTCATGTTCAAAGAAGCTTAATCCAGACTGGAAGAGGTACAAAGAAGAGATGTCAGGGGAACTGAGATGTAACTAAAGGAATGTGGTTTATTTACCTTACAAATACCAAACATTGAGAGAAGATATGATAGGTCTCAATAGATGAGGGCAAAAGGGAAGACTGGAGGAAAGAAGGGGAAAGGGGCAATAGCAGCAAAGGAAGAAAAGGAAGCTAATTAAACACATGTACAGTTGTTTAAAAAGTATGTTTGATCTTCAGAGGTATCAGACTAGAACAATGTTCTATTTGGAATAGCAAGGAGAAAACTCTAACTGGTTAAATTGAGGTTCGATCATTTTGAGAGG
This sequence comes from Coracias cyanogaster, assembly GCA_033124195.1. Lineage (NCBI taxonomy): Eukaryota > Metazoa > Chordata > Aves > Coraciiformes > Coraciidae > Coracias > Coracias cyanogaster. Next base: position 19,616 of record JAVSBS010027047.1, on the reverse strand, counting down.
GGAATGGCATGACACTATAGGTCATGCATATTGGATTGCATAACCTACATGTGCTGTACCCAAAACTCCTTTTTTGTGTCTTCTCACACCATAGTGACCCTTCCTACTAAAGAAGCTGACAAGGATAAACCCTTCCAGATCATTCATTCTAACAGATCTTTATGGAAATGTTTTCTGACCCTGTAATGAGAATGCTTGGATACCTTCTTTTCATAAAGAAGATCCAAGTGCCAAGCTGATAAATATCCATACTATTCAGGAGCAAAGTTAGTAAGTTGGTAATTTGCAGTCTGCTCTATCATTTGTGACCTTAGTGTGCCTATGAAGCCCCTGACCTTGTTCAGAGTGCCACGTGGTGATTGCATTCTTGTGTTTGCAATCTTTATCTTTCTAAGGGAAAGGCCTAAAACAGGTGTCCATGTCATTAAGTATTGTGCTTGAAATATTCAAACTAGTGGAGATGTTATCTGGCCTTGATTTAGGCAGATAAGGAAAGACCAGACCTTGATCTTTATATAAACAGCCAGCACATAGCAGTAGATCTGTATGCCAGTGAGGCAGACTGAACTCTTCTCTAGGGTTCAGTTTCCGCTCCACCATCCACACCTGCTTTATCAGCCAACGCATGCCAATGGAGAGTGCATATTTATTGTCAAGTAAGCCAGCAAACCTGAAAAGCCTTAGGAAAAAATCAAGATATACCAGAACATACTAGAATTTCTGATTGAATTGGTATCACCAATAGTCTTTTAGTCTTTGATGGGAAATTTTTTCTTTCATAACACCATCAACCTCCTTGTAATCTTGTTGAGGTTAACAAATGAGAACATCTATTTGTCTAGTGTCTCAGCCAGTTACCTCACACACCCAGAGTAAGCCCCAAGTACATGTCATTTGAACGCAAATAAGAACATTATTGTCTTCTCATCAGTTAAGCAAGTGGGTAAATGCAGCCCTCATTGTTTGGCTTTATTTTTTAGCATAATATTTCCTCCTTCCCCTTCAACATCCACTTAGCTAGAAAGGATACTAGTTAAAGAAGTTTGGACACAGAACTGATTTAGCCTGTAAAGTAACACTATATCTGGGCAAAAGCCAAGAAATTGGAAGCACTGAAACATCGGAAGGAGGAAGAAAGCCCCTATTAACCCCTTGTTGGAAGGATTTGAATTCATGCATTGTCCCTTTTACTACTAGTGCCTAGTTTAGTATCAGTGTCATCTTAATGCTGCACACATACCTGAAGACCTTCCTCAGTGCCCCAGTAAAGGCGGCAATCATGACTTACACCCTAAGAAGATTCAGGTAATGTCTTGTTCTATTTTCATGCACACATATCAGAATAGAACTGACCAAGTTACACACCGAACAATTCCTTCTTTCTGGAATTACATTCCAACATCAGAGCTCATTTTGCAGGGAACAAGTGGAAAATAACAACAGCAAAAGAACCCGTCACTCCAAAGCAGAAAGCAAATTTTCCTGTAACTAACAAAGCTCTGCCTTACAGAAGTGTCTCCTACCCACAGAATCTTCTATAAGCAAGACTGACATGTCTTCCCAAAACTGGATGTTTCTTTGCACCATAATAAGCACTGCTGGAAACAATACCTGTAAGATAACCATGTGGTTGGCATTTACCACAAGAATGCCCTAAATGAAAAGATACTTTGAAACATGTGTTGAATAAAGCGGCATGGGGTTGGTTAACATTAATCTGCAAAGCTGTGAACAATAAACATAGAATCTTACAATTTGGACATAAATCATCAATTTTAAAGTTAAACATTATTGTTTCAAATTAATCTAATTTCTCCATACAGAAACAGCTCTGGAGTGTTTATACTGAGTCTTGAAGTATCAGTTCAAATGCGCTTGGAATTAGATGGAATAACAGAAGGAAGTTTTCCAGGATTCTTCCCAGGCCTTCTGGCACTGCACTGTGCAATTGGGAAAATTATCATGTTATGTGATTGTCAGTAGGAAAGGACCTGCTTTGATTAAAGCATCTAATCACATCACATGACTAGATTCTTTAACTGAGGGAGGTCTTCTCCTTTCAGTAGCCTGAAAATACAATGTGTTTTAACTGCATACATCAGGGTCCTATAATATAACACATATGCCTGCTTATAATGGCATGGGAGGTATGTCTGCAAAGCATGTGTCTGGATATGCAAACAAATACAATCTCTGTGCCCGTTTCTTGGTTTTGAAGTAGCCATTCTGTAAACTCTGGGGCTTGTTACTATTTTTAACTTCTTACTGGCTACCAGGATTCAGCAATAAACCTGTACAGCCTCTTTACATGGTCCTAAAAGCAGTTTCATATGCTCAGTGCTGCTTAGAACAGTCCTGGAGAGTTTCCCCACCACAGACAGAAAATGGTTTTCTCCTTCAGCTTCTACAACTGTTTGTAAAAAATCCCAGATAGAAGATGAGCTTTTGGTGACAAGAAATGGAACATCGTACAGTCATCACAGCCAGAGTTTCACTATAAGCCATTTCTCACAGCTAGTCTACAGTATTTGTTATCCATCACACACTACATGTTAACTTTCCAGGGACTGCTCAGTCCCTTCTTTTTAGTAGTCACTACTGCTGTGACATGTTCTAGTGTTCCCTGACAGGCACAGAAGTGCAGGTTCTTGTGTCTTGCTTCATCATGTGGAAAGGACATCAACATAGTTTCCTACTTTGCATTCCTGCACTGCTGTGCAAACTTTACTCCTATGCTTGCCAATCTGGGAGATTACCAGATTTCCAGACCAAGATTATGCAAAGAAACACATGATGGAAGAAAAGTTTGCAAAGCTTCATGACTGTAAGTGTCTGGATGAGTGCCATCAGATGTTGGTAATTTCCCCAGTTTGAAGGAAAAAACACAACTTCATCATATTTTTTTTTTCACTTGAACATTAAATATAGCTACAGAAAATGCAGGTTATTTGCGAATAAAAAAATCACCATGTAAAACTCAACACATTAGGAAGAAAATGAAACCTCTTCAGCTTTGAGGAAAGTGGAGTGGCTTTTTTTAATCCCCTGCAGTAAAACATTTGTAAAAGTGGATATCCTTTCCACTGCAGAGCAGCTGTAACCTGGTGGAAGCAGGGTGTTAATATTTCGTATACTAATAATTTTGGCAATTCAGCAGAGCAGAAAGTGACAGCATTCTTGTAAACTTTTCCCCAAATTTAGGAATGGTAGACATATACTTTTCCTGCTAATTGTAGCAGAACTGTATCTTTCAATCTCTTTTTGTATCTGAAGTAAGACAAAAAAGCTTTCTCCGTTCATTGTGCAGTGATGCTTGCCATGGAGGAGAAGAGATAAAACTCTCTTCCATCTGAAGTCCTGATCCCCCATAAATCATGGACACTAAAATGCTGAAATGAGATGTAAATGACTTGAACTGCCAGGAAAGATTAATTTATACTCTGCATAACTAATAGCAAAGTGTTTTCTGAGAAATTCTTTTCAGATTTACATCTGCACTGAGACCTCACATCAGCACTGTTCTCAGTCCTTTACCTTTCTGTACTAAGACTCCTTGAAGTCTGATAGAGAGTTTGGCCCTTCCCCACAGTAAATTACCAGCCCAGAGTGGCTATTAGGTGGAACTGTGATCCAAAACATTAATTCTAGAAGCCTCATACTGGGATGATGCCTAATCCTAACATGTTTAAACACTGTGGACTCTCAGTTTAGGCATGAGAAGTCAGGTAGCCTGGAAGACCCTGAGGTTCCTCAGTGTTGGCAGCTCTGAATGGTTTGATTAAAATCAGTGTAATATCAGAAAAATTACATCTCTTTGGCTGTTGGGGCAGGTGGTCTGGGAGCATGCTTAAGAGATGCACCTCCAAGTTGGTGTTGCTGCTGCCACCTTGCTAACAGCATGAAGGGGGGAAGCTGCCTTCATACTCCTTTCACCCAGCCAAGGCTTTGTCCCCTTCGCTGGGCTTTTGGGACTGAATATGGATGTTCCTGCTACTGTTGGAGAAGAGGAGATGCTGGAGTGTGAGGATAGGCTGCTCAGAAGAGCTTGACCCAGAGGGAGAGAGCCTCTGGGTCTGGAAAGGAAAGCCAGAGAAGTGGCCAGGTTTGTGGCAATGAAGGTGTGCATTATGGGTATTAATTTAACTGATAGTGTTTCTAGTTAAAGCTTTTTCCAATCAATTATGGATTATCTTGGGGGGTGGACAGCTTTCTTCCCTGCTTCAGTGGAATACAAACACAGTCCCTGGATTTTTGAGAGGAGGAGGTCCTGAGGCAAGGATAAAGGAAATTATGGGTTCTGGGATTCCTGGGGCCCAGTTCTTGGGTCCACTGCAGTTTGCCTGTTTTCTGCTAAACAGGTGCTGTATAAAATACTTACTTCTCCTCTCCTCTTTGTAAACAGAGTGTAAAAAAACCCATTTCTGTTACAAAGGATTTCTAGGTCTAGTGATAGAAAGAGCTGTAGAAGATGCAGGTAGTAGTAGGACTAATAATAATACCTCTATCATTTGTATTCTTTTGAATGTTTTTTTTTAAAAGAATTTAAAATCTGATGGTATTCAGCTAAGCAATGGTTGTTCTAGTGTCCCTGTAACATTGTCTGTATGGGGGCATGGAGAAGTACTATGTTGCAGTGGGTATTAACGTATGAATCCTGCTTTTGCCTTTTAGACTTAGAATTGTGTTACTGTAACAGGTGATTTTACGGTGTTATTAATTGATGTGGGGTTGCTTTTGCTTACATGAAAAGTCCCCCTGACTTGGATAAGCTGTATCTGAGATAATTGCTAAACTGCAGGAACATATATCACACAAAGGAAAGTGTTGACGGAGGTATTTCCTTTCCTAAGATGTCAGGCATGGCTAACAGCCTGGCTAATTATCCTGTTGTGAAGGAGGACAATCAGAAGGATAATTCTCTTAGAGATCACATAGCAGGACTGCATGTTAATGTACAGAATTACCTCAATGAAAGGTGGACTGAGCCGAAAGGTCTTCTTTTTCCTGTGTGGTAGTCAATGCCTGTATTTCAAAGCCTTATTGTTAGAAGCTTCTCAAGAATATGCATTTATGTTATGTTCTGTAAAAAGCTGTTTGCACATAACAAGGAAGAAGGTATACAACTGAATAAAAAACCAAACCAACAAAACACTACCTTTCAGCACCTCCTGGCTTTGCTGAACTCCACAAATATCAGCACCTGGTATCAGGGAAGGATTTGAAAATTAAACTGTTGACGAGATTGATGAACTCAGTTCAGCAGATTTGAAAATTAGTTATGTATTCATTCCTAGACTCTATGTTACTCCATTAAAAATCACTCCTTAGTTTCTACTGGCCACGCCTTTGAAATATTTCCCAACAGGCAAGTCATCATATTCTGACACCTATGCACTCCCCGATCATTAGGTTTTGATAATTGCACGCTCCCAGTCTTTAGCTCTCCTGTACTTCATCTCTTTCTTTGTATTAGCTGTATCTGTTGTTATGTCTTCCATGGTACAATACCTGAGGTTTTGTGTTAACAGTGTTTCAGTCACTCAAAGAAAAGTGAACATGTTTGGAGCATGCCTCTAGGACGGTCAGGAAGGGGGCAGGTGGAGTAGGACTTGCCTGTGCATCCTGGACAGTTTGGGATGCTTGTTTGGAACCAGTATGCTTTGTCCAGGGAAAGCAGGGATGCTATAGACCACATGTGGAAGCAGAACAGGGGGAAATGGGGAGCCGTGGGCTCAAAATGCTCTTGTTCACTGCACTCTGGTAACTCTTAATGCAAGTCAGTGTTTCAGCAGAAATTTTCAGAAGTTTGTGCAGTTGATTTAAACACCTAGCCTCTATTTAATCCTACTTCAAATGCCATAGTCCTTTTTTGATTGCTTTGCTCCTTATTCTAGATGGAGTTCTGTGTTTGAGAAGTATCATATATTCCCATATGGCAACGTTGGTAAAATCTGACAAATTGACAAGTTCTCAGGGACTGAAGACAGCCAAAGGCCATGTTATCCTGGAAAGAGCTTTAGTCCAAGAGAGCAAAAGATTTGAGCAGCACATTCTGACTGACGATTCGTGAAGAGGCTTGAGACTCTTCTCAGGTTCTCTTCAATTAAAACTCAAAAATAATATAATCAGCTAATGTGGAGATCAACTACTATAGAGACAAAACTGGCTATCTTGCAAATAGTCTTGAAAACACCCTGATTATTTTTGTGGATGGAGACTTCTGGTTCCCTTTTGAGTGGCTGGGACAGTAAAATCTTCTTCCAGACTCAGTGTAGTAGAGGAGAAATACTGTGGATCCTTCCAGTTTTATTGGCATATTTGAGTGAGTTTATTTCTACGTTATATTTTTTCCCCACATGCGTAGGTAAAACTTCCGCATTACTAACTTGATTAGTGTGTATTATGTCAACTGCAGGTTGCAGCTGGCTGAAAATGCCCAAAGGCAAATTTGCCTTCCATATAGTTTCAAGTCTCTGCCCCCAGTTATAAAAAACGGGTTTTCCTAGGAACACGACTTAGAAGGCTTATGCATTTTGCCTTTACAGCACTTTTGCAACTGTTCTGTTGCGAAGTGCGTAAGCTTTCAGATGCCTCTTTTGGGTTATGAAAGTAGACTGTCTGTAGTAGCAAGGAGCTCAGCAGGAGTGACCTTTCTGCATTTCTCACCTCAGAGATGGCCACATAGATGAACTCAAAAGTCTTGAAGTCAGAGAAAAACCTGATCAAGAGCTAATTGTTGAGATTAGGCCAATACAAATCTTTAATATTATTACATAATGCATAATAGAATGTAAGTGCCTTTTCAAATATTGTGGAGGTTTCCCTTCAGACAGTGCCACTCCTGCAAAATAAAAATATTTTATGGGAATCTGTCAATTTTGATGAAACTCTTGGTGGAAAATAGTATTACATTAGTGAACCAAACTCTTCAGGTGTTACTGAAAACTTTCAATACCCGCTTTGTAAGTTTCTGAATAAAGATTTCTTAGAATTTCCATTCCATTAAATGGACATGATACATTGAGAAAGAAAAATGCAATGCTAAGAGTTAGACTTAATTTAATGTGGTTGATGCTACTAAGCATTAATCTTTTTTACGGAATCTTCAATTAAGCGTGTTCATGTTAGATTTCCTTCCTTTGTACGTTGCTTGCTAAGGGAAGGCAATGATAAACATGAAGTACATGCCTGATTAGCACCAGAAATGTAGGTAACAAGGAAATCAGGCTAAGAACTGTGCAGAGCTCTCTGAAAGGCAGGAGAATTTGTCCTTTCTTATACTTGAAGTGGTGAGAGGTTTCAAGTTCTAAACATCACAGACAAGATATGTATAATATCTTATATATATAATATATTATAGGTATGCTCACAGCCCAGAGGGCCAGCTGTATCCTGGGCTGCATCAAAAGAAGTGTGGCCAGCAGGTCGAGGGAAGTGATTCTGCCCCTTTGCTCTGGTGAGACCCCACCTAGAGTACCTGTGTCCAGCTCTGGAGTGCTCAGCACAAGAAGGACATGGACCTGTGGAGTCCAGAGGAGAGCCACAAAAATGATCAGAGGGCTGGAACACCTCTCCTATGAGGATACATTGAGAGATTTGGGGTTGTTCAGCCTGGATGAGTTGGCTCCAGGGAGACCTTATTGCAGCCTTTCAATACTTAAAAGGGGGCCCATAAGAAAGGTAGGGACAGTTTTTTTAGCATGGCCTGTGCTAAAAAAAGGACAAGGGGTAATGGTTTTAAACAAAAAGAGGGTAGGTTTAGACTAGATACAAGGAAGAATTATTTTATAATGAGGGTGGTGAAATACTGGCACAGGTTGCCCAGAGAGGTGGTAGATGACCTATCTGTGGAAACATTCAACATGAGGTTGGACAGGGCTCTAAGCAGCCTGACCTACTTGAAGCCATCCCTGCTCTTAGCTGCAGGGTTGGACTAGATGACCTTGAAAGGTCCCTTCCAACCCAAACCATTCTAAGATTCTAAGATAAACCTTCAATAAAAATGAACTCGTGGCTTGAGGTCTGAGTGGAGCAGACGCGTGCTCCCTGATGGCCTGTTGAACAGCATCAATGAACATCCCAGCTATGCAGAAAAGGCACAAAACTGATAAAGAAAGAAAAGAGATCCAGGAGAAGGATGTATAAAAGATCATCTCCTTTTCCATGAGCAAAATCTCACCCCTCACCCTGAAAGGAGCAGCAGGGTTGGAAGCAGACTGTGCTTCCATATCTGAGTTGTCTGAGTCGCACGAACTGTTGGATGGGGGCCATTAGAACTAGGCAGGCCAGTATTGGCATGAGGCCTGTTAAGGATTTTCCATTCTCTTTGTGTTTCACTATGAACCCTAACAGTCGGCTTCCATAAGTGCCCCTCTGAAGCTGCAGATGGCTGCTTCAGAAACAATTGCCTTTGTCTCTGTAATTTGAATTGTCTGTGCCCTTGACAATACCACTATTACCTCTTCATCCTGTCTTCTGAGCAGGAGGGCCACTTCTTGCTATGCTTTTCTTCTAGATACACTTCCACCTTGCTTACAGCTGGCATACAGTGAAAGAACACATTTCTCACCAGATGGAGAATGCTGCTTAGCTTCTGTGGGTTACTTAACCAATGATTGACTTTAGTTTTTTTTTTAAGTTGGTGGTAAAAGTTTGGTCTAGATCACCTGCAGTTCAATTTATCACCCAGAAAACTAGCTTGTTCATTATCACTTGGTCTTTAAATCAAGCAGAAAGCATTAATTTAAGTATGAACTGTAGGGTTTGATTCTATTCACCGGTAGAGGAGAGTGCTGCAGGAGCAGCAGCCTGGAGAGGACGCTGCTGCAGGAGCCAACAGCCTAAATTTTCTGCCTTGTTTCATCTGTCAGTTTATAGAAGTCCCCTCTGGCTTTCTGACCCTCTCTTCTAAAGAGTACAGTGTGTCTGTGGAGTTCTGGATGAAAGTAATTGCATGCTGTCAAGAGATGGTTAGATGATTTAGGTCAACTTCCTCCAATTCTGAAGGCCAACATGGTGGTTTTGTCTGTTTGGGGGATTTTTGTTCGGCTGAGTGCTTGTTTTTTTTCTTTCTTTCTGGTTGCTTGGTTTACTGCCCTTTGGTTACATGATGTTTGTAGCTGTAGGGAAGCTGCTGTGTTGATGCTGGAATTAAAGGTGAGGAGGCTATTTCTGTCAGCCAGCAAGTACAGCTGTGTAGTCTCTCACTGCCATCTTTCACTTTGTGGGAAAATGCCAACATTCTTGTCATGACCATCTAATGCACACGGGCAGATGCTTTGTCATTGCGAGGTATGGAGCAGGTTTGTAACACCGCACTGGGTACTGTAAGGGAAGTGCCACAGAGCTGCACTCGCAGACATATCAGAATGGCAGCTCTGTGTGGTTTGATCCTGTGGCAGGAATCTACACAGATAAAGTGTGTTGATCTGAAGGCAGCCAGGCCCAGCTGCATCAGCTTTTCATGTAGCACCCGTGTGTGCTGCTGGTGGATTTGAATGTTAGCCTTAGAGAACACCAAGAATTATTCCTGCACTTGGGTTCTTGCTTCTTTTGGACTCTCAGCAAGGGCAGATGTTATTTTGAACTACATGACTCATGACTGGTAGGCGGACACTTCCAGTTGCTTGTGCTGCTTGATCTTCTGTGGATGGGAGAAAATCTGATTTTTTTGAGATTCATGAGTGTTTTTCCAGGACTTGGGAACATTAGAGATGGCAGTGCTGTAGGTATCCCTTGCATTCATTCTTGCTCCTTTTCTGGATCACTTTATCCTAGAGAGGACTTCCTGCCTTGTAGACACACCAGTGATTTCCTTTTACAGCATTAATGCCAGGATTACTGCTATTCTAAAGCCATTGCTCCTATTTACAAAGTGGGTTTTCTAGTCTTTAGCTTCTGCCAATGGGAGTGGGAAAGGTAAATGAGCCCTGGCTTTGTCTGCTGAATTGGTTTTGAATGTGTGTACCAGGTGCCAATATTAGTAAGCACTGCGGTTGCAGAAGATATAGATTAAGAAACAGAATTTACTCATTGTGTTCTTAAATAAGCACACCAAACACATCTATTTCATTGCCGTAGCTGTATTTGTGTTAGCTAAGGGCAATACCAAAATCTGATAATGGCAATGGTGCAACCAAATGGAAAACATGGGTATCTCACCGCTACTAGGAGATGTCAGAATCGTTTGCTGTGTTGTCAGCATTTTAAGGTTATCATTAATGGTCGGGTTCAGTTTATTTTTTTCCTTTTCTTTTTCTGCCATTGGATTAACAGAATGTTCAGTAAGTGGAATTCATAGCAATCCAGGGGTGCTTTGCAAAGGAAGAAGGTTACTCAGATACCTCAATTATAGTGCTGGTCAGGCGTTGAGTTATGTCATGTATGGCAGAGCCAAGCTGGCTTTGGTTTGCTGGTTGTCATCTCTGTATTTCCAGCTGAGATATTCCTGTGGTAACTGGCTTGCACAGTGCTTGGTCAATGATGGGTGGCTGTGCTAGCTGTGAGGAACCAGCCTTCAGGGCTCAACCTTGGCAGACTCAGTCTCTAGTGAATGCAAATCAAACTGCTGTGCTATTTGGCTGCATAGGTAACAAAAAGGCAAAATAAATCCCTGTTTCAGGTGCAATTCTCTAATAATTACTCACGTCTCCACAGCTCACCACTGCAATTAAGACTCTGCTGTGATTTTTATTTTTCTTTAAACACAGAAAATGACACTTTTCATATGATCAGAAACCAAACACATCCCAGGAGTGGTACCTCCAGTATAGTTTTACTTTTAGTCATCTTGAGTTACACAGCGAGAATGCCACACTCAGTGACTTCGCAGCATTACAACATGCACTTAATCCTAATAAGGAGGGAGAGGCTGTGGCTAACAGGTTGTTTTTCATCTAATTTCATTTCTAAACAAGTTGATAACCAGTTCTGAATCATGAGTTTGGAAGAGAACTCCTGCCTTTGTCAGGCCCAGTATTATTCACAGGAACATTTTTGCTTCCTCCTGGGGAGATAGTGAACCATAGATACTGAAGTTACTTAGATCCAAACCTAAACTATACTATCTCATGTTATTTCAAATTTATAACTCCTATCAGGCTTGTCAGGAAGGTTTATGTACAGTTCAGATAGGTTGTAGAAGAATATTGACTGATTTCTCAGCGTCCTTGCTATGGGTAGGTTTTGTATTGTTTCATACAGAACTAGCCTGAAGGTTTGTGTTTCGCATTGTGGCTTGGCTACTTGAATCCAGAATTCCCAGGCAGCCTGTGAAGGAGAGTTTTCTCAAGTTTTTATTTATATATTCTCCCTAAAGCTTGCATCCTGCCAGGACACTACACTTTTACTTGCTTTTTGTTCCAAAGATAGAGTATTCTGGCAACCTTCCAGTTTCAAAAATAGAAATCTCATAGAGAACCTGCTGCATAGGCTGCTAAAATACAATCTGGTGTTACCTTCCTACCTTCCAGACATTGTTTCACACAATTCTCACTCCTGGTATACCTCTTAGTCGTGGCTACATCAAGCCATGCTGAGTAGCACTTTACTCAACAAAAAGTCCCACTAATTGAGGATAGAAAGTGTGTTTGTCACGTGTGGATCTGAAAGGGCCATGGAAAAGAGCGGGAAACAGAAACAGAGTAATTAAGCAGCCAGTCAACCAGTGTCCCCTCATGCCTGTATGTGGAGAGTGCTTTGGCCAGTGTCCTCCTGTATATCCTTAGGGGATGCCTGGGGAAGGTCACTTTTGTGGGTGAAGCAGGTGAGTGCTTCAGAAAAGGTCTTTAAGTTGTTGCTTGTTAAATTCCTTTTCTGGCAAGGGCTTTGCTTTTATGACCTGCCCTTTCTGTACCTGTCATGTGTAAGTGGAAGGTGTGTTGAGAAGCTGAAATTTCCATACTGTTTAACCCCCTTGTGCCCTTTGTCTTTGTGTCTCTCCTGAGGGTCGATTCCAGCAGGGAGATGTTATGGAGAAAGGAGAGGCAGGTCTGGGTGAAGAAACAGCCATGAGCAGGGTCTCTGGGCCAGTGAATGTAGATGAGGCAGGTGGGCAGCGGCTCTGTGGGGAGGAGTAGGGAGGCCAAGGGGTCAGCTGTTCAAGCAGGCCTGTGGTGCTCAGGGGAGAGTCAGTGTATGATGGGGAGTTGGCAGGTAGAAGACAAGGGAGCAGGTACATGAGTAGGTATTGGCAGGGGGAAAGAAAGGCAAGGAGTAGAGGGCATGTTAGAAGGGGAATGTGGGGGCAAAGAGTTGGGCAGGCAGAGATGCAAGGAGGGCCAAAGAGCAGGGGGGCTGAGGGAGTGAGGCTGGGCAGGTGTGTGACAGGGGAAGGAGGCTGGGGTAAGGTGAGGAGGGGAGGGCGTGTGGAGGGCACGGGGTGTTTAGGAGGGGAAGTGGGCAGGAGGCCGGCCGGGCTAAGCAGGTGGGTGTTCCCGAGGATGTGGGCGCAGGGCTGGAAAAGGGTCAGCGGGCGGGGGTGCGGTGGGGAAGCGGGCAGGAGGCTGGGGCGGGCGGCGAGTGGGTGCCCCGGGGGGCGGGAGGTGCCGCATCTCCGCCGGCCCCGCCCGGGCCGCGGGGCAGCCCAGGGGCCGCGGTTCCCGGCAGCGCGGCGAGGGCGGGCAGGAGTCGGCCTCGATAAAGGGCCGGGCGCCGGCCAGCGCGGGCAGAGCGGAGCGGCTCCCGCTGCGCGGCAATGGGGATGCTCAGCCTGCCGGGCTTCCTCTCCTGCGGGAAGAAGAAGGTGAGGAGGCCGGGGGGGGTGGCTGGCCGGAGGCACCCGAATAGATACGAGGAGCCTGGGCAGGTGGGGTATGGGGATATCTGGGCAGGTGGGGTATGGGGACACCTGGGCAGGTATGAAAACACCTGGGCAGGTGGGATATTGATGGTACCTGGGCACATGGGGTAAGGGGGCACCTGGGCAGATGTGAGAGAACACAGGCAGGTGTGGTGCATCTGAGCAGGTAGGGTATGGAGGTGCCCAGGTAGGCATAGGGGCACTCAAACAAGTAGGGTGCAGGCACCTGGGAGCTATGGGCACACTGAGCAGGTAAGGTATGGTGCACCTGGGCAGGCATGAAATTATCTGGGCAGATGAGATCCAGACAGATGTGAGAATATGGGAGTACTGGGGTAGGTAAAGACAGATGGGCTGGGATGAACACTTGAGCAGGTGTTTCTAAAGTGGGCATACAGGTATGTGCTGGGGTGAACATCTGAACAGGTATGGGGTGTTAGGGCATCCACGGGGGCAGAGTAGAGGAGTCCCTGAAGATGCTGCCCCCAGGAGCTGACAGCACAAGAGACTAAGGTAGGAGCAGGTCCAAACTGTCCATTAAAGTTGTTTGGGCTCTCTAGCGGGACGCTCTCTCACAGGTCTGTGCTGTCCTGCCAGGATTGAGCTGGACAGGCAGCCCACCTGGTGCTACTCACCCTATCTAGCTGCCCTGTTCAGTGATGCCAAGGAGAAATGAGAATATGACTGCCCCATTTGCCTATGGGGCAATCCTGAGCTTTCCTTCTTCTCTTCCAAGGACTTCAGTTTGTCAAATGAAAAAAATGCCCATGCCAGTGACAGTGATGAGAACTCAGAGCGTGGCAACTGGTCAAATAAAGGCGACTACCTGCTCTCCATGGTGGGCTATGCTGTGGGCCTGGGCAACGTCTGGCGGTTTCCCTACCTCACCTATCAGAACGGCGGAGGTATCTATATTGACTGACAGTGTCAAGTGGGCAGACCTTGCTATCCCCAAGAGAGAGAAGGGTCAGCTCTGTGGCTGAGGCTGTTTTGTCAAAGCTGCATGTGAGCATCACCCTGGGAAGTAGGATATGCTGATGGGGAATAGGAAGAGGAGTAAGAGGCATCTTGTGCTTTTTGGGTACCAGTTGAGGAGAGAAATGGTATTTAAATGCAAACTTCCACCTGAGAATTCCATAACTCTTCTGATTTACTCATGAGCAACACGCTTCTTTTTGCCACTGTGCCAGTATCTTGTACTTACCTAAATGGCTGTTCTCCCTCCCCAGTGCTTAACTCCCTGGTATGTTTATAGGGGGAAATTGAATCCCTTCTACTCCTTTGTTTTTCCAGGCAAACAAGCTAAGCCGGAATAATTATTCAAGCTCAATAATTATCCCCATAAGATACTTGGGAATTGCAAAGGCAAAGAGAGCCTCTACCTGCTTACACAATGAACTAGTGGCAAAACCAAATGGAGGCACTGGCTTCCCTGGCTGCTATTTCAGAGCTTTATCTGCTTGCCAGACAACCACTGGTAATTAAAGAGAATGTAAATGCCAAGTAACTGCAGAGGACTTACTTGTATGTACTGATTTGCTCTTCCTATCAGTTGTTTCAAGTCAAATTCTGGACTGTAAATGCAGCACAGCCCATGCAGCTGCATGTGGAACACAAGGTGGCATTCTTGGCACAGAAGTTCAGAAGTTCTATTGGAGTGAGCTTGGCCAGGTTGCATTACTTACAGTTTTGATGGAGAAAATTGTGAAAAAAACCAGAGTCATTACATGAGCACTTCTACTAGACATTTCTTTATCTGCCACAGCAGAAAGCTTTGCATTTAAAGTGTATTTATGCTGCTGCTTTGTGTCCTGCTCTGTGCCCCTTGCCCACGGTTGATAAAAACAACAGTTACATCCTTGTTTCGAAACACAGGAGTAATCCAGTTAATTCTATGGGACTATTTACTTCCTTTAAATTACAGCAGTTATTTGCAGTTCCTTGCAGAACTGGATTCTTGATTGCTTTAAGTTCACCGAGAGTGAAGTGGAGAGATTTCTGCAGGGATATGGGTTGTCTTTAGGAAACCTATGCTATCACTTTCCCTATCTTCTGCATGCACACAAAGAAGTGCCAGTTCCTTTCACAGAACAGAGCTATCATTGGTATCAGGTTAATGTGCACTTTAAAATGGCCTTGAACAAGAGCCACACGGAGATGCTGTTTGACACAGGAGTCAGCCAACCACAGAAAATAATTTTCATGTTTTTATGTCCCCTAGCCACTCAAACAGGGCAGTTGCAAATCACTAATTTATAGTGATATAGCTAATTATATGAAGGAATGTTTCTGTTCCTTATTAAAATAAAGGCTGGAAGATAAACCAGAAAGCAGGCAAAGCCCATGGTGCCTACAGCTGAGCAGTGTTCCTGCCTATATGAAAGCAGTATGTCTTTCATAGTTTTTATAAAATCCTTTTAATTCTATAAGTGAAGCCACCCTATGTAAATCACCAGTTGTCCTGGTAATCTGCATCTCTTCATCACAAGTACAATTTAGTCTTACACAAAGCAGGATTTACAAACAAATATCTCCATTCTGCAAAAAGCAACAAAACCCACTGCGGGATATTTGAGGTGGGGGAAAAAGGGGAGCATAAAATGCGGTAGAATGTGGTGAATGTTTTTTTTACCTCTCTCCCTTCAGGTGCCTTTTTAATCCCATACACCCTGATGCTGGCATTAGCTGGTTTGCCCTTATTTTTCATGGAATGTTCCCTTGGACAGTTTGCCAGTCTAGGGCCAATTTCCATCTGGAGAATATTACCATTGTTTCAAGGTTGGTATTGTTATGTTTTGTTAGATCTTTTTTATTCTAGTAATAAACAGATACGCAAATAATGGTTTCTTCACAAAGTTGCTAATTCTGAGAAGTTGGTTTCTAGGCAGAGAATATTTCCAGTGTTATGAGGTTAGTATTATGTTCCCAGATAGATCGTGCTATTATTCAATTAATAAACAGATGTGGATTAGGAGTCCACAGACTGCATTGGGAGACATCTGCTGGTGTGATAAAACAGGCTAGACTCTGGCTTTGTAAGGTGAGATGCCTCTTTTGATAAGCAAAATAGTGGTTGCTAGCCTGTATCTGTGAGGGTTTGAATTTAACAGGGAGATTTATTTGTTCAGAAACAACTAACTGGGTGCTTTACTCCCTCCTATCCATCCAGGTCCTGTAGTGATGAGTGTACAGGACTATCGAATTGGTCTTGTTTCTCCTCTTTATTTATCAGGGGAATTCATGTAGGAACAAGGCAGTTTATTTCTAATACAATAAGAGTATTATCTTGCCACCTTCTACAGAAGCAAAAGGGATTGCAGTCTGGCTGGTTGCCCCAACAGTTACTCTTTTTGCCAGTCTCTGTTCTGCAGCACAAACAACCTTTCATGAGAGCAGCATATTTAACTTTAAAGCGAAAGTGTATAGGCACAGCAAATCTTTTATGTGTCTATGAAACTTAAATGTATTCTCTAAGATGACAGGAACAATTTGGCAGACTTTCCTGAACTCACAGAACAAAGTTCACAGAATCACAGAATGTTAGGGGTTGGAAGGGACCTCAAAGATCATCTAGTCCAGCCCCCCTGCCAGAGCAGGATCACCTACAATAGATCCTTTAACAGAGTTCCTGTTAAAAGTTCCTTTTAACAGAGGAGAAGAACAGTATTATTGTCATAGATTTACTGTTCTGTGTTGCCTCTTATTTATTGGCAAAACTATTCCTTACAGTGGGATCTTTAAAATGGCTTGGCTAGTCCTAGTGTAGTTTCTTTTAGTTGACTAAGCAATCAAGCTTCCCACTGAACTGGGAGAGGATAAAATATTGGATTTCTCCTTTAGACCTGGGCTTAGCACCTAGTCTGATTTTTCTGTGGGTCTGATTCAAACTGTGTCAAAACTACATTTGAGGTGGTCAGTTTGGATCATAGCCATCATTTAATGGATTTGCCCATTCCCTGTTTGGTTGCAGTTAAAAATTATTTAAAAAACAAAGCAAAACCAACCTCAGCTTCTTCCCAGGTAGCCTTTTAAAAGTCAAGTGAAGGACATTTTTCTTTCTTTCTGTTTTTTTTAACCCAGGTTTGAGGTAGTTACAACATTGTGTCTTTCTCTTTCCTAGGAGTGGGCATCACAATGGTCATCATCTCAACATTTGTGGCGATCTACTACAATGTCATCATTGCTTATGCACTCTACTATTTATTTGCCTCATTTCAAAAAGTGCTACCATGGTCAGAATGCTTTTCCTGGGCAGATGAGTTCTGCAGCAAAACACGGTTAGGTACTGTACTTAACAAAGCTTAATATTACTGTTTTGTATAATTGCACTTTGTACTGTTTTCTGGGAGAAATTATAGGAGCAAGACAGCTACCCATGGCTGAAAAGTCCTTCCTGGAGTTTTATCTCTGAACACACGGAAGTGATGTTTGTCTGCTTCCTTGCCATCACTTCTGGGTACTTGGGAAATCTACAGACAGCTGGGCTGAAAATCCCTTGTTGGATCCCTTTTTTCTTCTTCAAATTCCTCTAAGGTTTCTTCTAGTACATACAGTCCCTGAAAATACTGCATTCACATTTAATTAAGCTTCACAGCGAAGCAAATACCTTCCTTAACTGAAGCAGGAGTATTGCTGTAGCTTTTATCTGGGGTTCTTTCATTGCCTCTTGCCTCCCCTGTGGCTATGGTAATCCTGAGCACCTGTGAGGCACAGGTTTCACAATGTAACAACTCTTTAGAACATATCTCCATGCTATTATTCATGATGTTTGGCAGCAGGTATACGACCAAACACTTGTTATCTCACCAGTTTCCATATCAGACAAGTTTAAGGCAAAAGGTGAAGTTGGTGAGGTTATTGGTAGTTAGTAGCTGGAAAAGTGTATCCATGTGACTTCTGAGATTATTAAAATAACAGGGATAGGATCATGATGGATTAGATTATTTGAAATGTTAACATAATTTTAACTCTCTTAACCAGGTATCTGAAAATCTCTTCTAAGATTCATAACTTTATTAAAGCATCTCAACTTCATTTTATTTAACAAAAAGTTGACACTTGCTTACGGGCTAAACAAAAATATTTTAGTGCAAAATTGAAAGTGCTGGACAAATGCAAAATGGAACTGAAGATGTGAAGAAGCTGTCCTGAAACTGCTTTCAACAAGACTTTTCTAGAAAAAATCAGTGTAATGATCTTTACTGTATGTTCTTGCCAAAAAAAAAAAAAAAAAAAAGAAATCACTCCCCCACACCCGCTAAGGAAAATGGTTAAAGAGCTCTGATAAGCCCTCTGCCATAAAATAGGTGAAGTTTCTCAAGGATGATCTGTGTGTAACCTTGATTTGGGACAAAGCTTTTCATAGAGTAACCAAGGTTGCAATCTTAACTATTCTCAGATGAGTTTTGCAAGTTTTCTTGACATTAAGTGAAAGGTGGAGCTGAGCACACCAGATTCTTGGTGTTTTGATTTACACTTCAGATTTATTTCTAAATATTGTTAGTAGGCAACAGAAGCTGTAACAGTTTAGAAAACATATTTGTTATAAGAGTCTGATTTTTAAAATAGTCCTCACTGTGTTAACAATCCCTTATTCTTGCTTGTTTCCTTGCTTTCAGTAAGCGACTGCAATGCAACCTTAGATGGAGAAATCATTCATGCAAACTACTCGTTCATCACAAGCAACAATCTCACATGTATGAATGACACCATAAACTACAAACCAGTGCAATTTCCCAGTGAACAATACTGGAAGTAAGTAAATATTCTAAAGAAATTGCTAAAAATGCATTTATTATGCACTGTGGTTTTGACTGTGCCTTCTATTTTTGTCTTATATTGCTATCCAGGAACAATCTAGTCAAGGCGGTTGGTCATGCAAATCTGCGTGGAGGGGACTTACAATTTAATTGATGAGTCTGGGTCCTTAAAACAGAAACCCTAAATTAAAAAAAAAAATTATAGAGAAACAAATGAGTCAATCTGTAGCAAACTGAAAAATACTCCAGCTTTAAGAAGTCTTCTTCTCTGGAGTCCTGGTAGGCAATATGTAGCATCTGTATGTAGAGCATATACTTTTTATCAGGAGTGCAAAGTATATTCACGTTATTCTGAATCTGGGCCTGTTGTGGAATTGCCATTTCTTTAGCCACATGGTTTCAATTTGCCTCATGTTCCCTGGGTTCCTGGGAACTGATTCTTCTTACAGGCTCTGCTTCAGAATTTAACCTTCAGAATTTAATGGTTAACATAAAAGAGCTGAGGTAGGCCTGATGGGGGTGAGGGCTGCTAGACTTTAAAAAGAGGAGAAAGATGCCGTTACATGTTCAGTATTTCAATGCCAATCATGCAGTTCTACCTACATGCTCATGGAAGTCGCTGCAAGACCTTGTAATATCTGCAGAAACTAGCTCACTTTCCTTCAAGAAGTGGCAGAAGAGGAGGAATGTGCGCTGCTATCACACTCTTCTCATTGCAATGTTTTGTGCTTTCAGTAAAGTGGCTCTTCAGCGCTCAAGTGGGTTGAATGAGACCGGTGACATAGTGTGGTACCTGGCTCTTTGCCTCCTCCTGTCCTGGATAATTGTTGGAGCTGTGTTGTTTAAAGGAATAAAATCATCTGGAAAGGTAAATTAGGAAGAGCAATTAGCAGACTTTTGGTCTGATCCTGCCCTTCCAACGTAAGTTGGGCTCAGGGAATGTTAGTACAAGGCAAGATGCAGTTCTAACTCACTACCCTGTGCTGAACTCAGCATTAGACTTTCTGCTTCTTAGCTACATAACTGTTACATAAAATATGAGTAAGGTGCTGATTACA
>JAVSBS010027046.1:0-11890 GCA_033124195.1 Coracias cyanogaster | reverse complement strand
ATTGTGGAGGAAATCCCTGAAGAGGTAAGGAATGGCGTTCTAAAAATTCTTTTCCATTTGTAGAAAATGAAATATACATTTCTCTTCAAGCTATAAAAAACATTTTTTGCTCTGATCAAATGCATTTAAATTATATTGAAATGCTTAGCATACTACTTTGTTATATGTACCCCAATGTAATTCTATAATATGTAATTTATGCAAAGAGATTGAATTATTCTCCTGGATGTCTGAAATATTCAAGAGTAGAATAAATTCCATCATTGCTTCCCCTCATATGCCTTTTTTTTGGCACCTGTCAGGGACTGCAATTGTTTTGAAGCAGTTGTTTTGGAAAAATACTTTCCAAAAGTTCCAAGACATTCAGCTGTGATTCCATTTCCTATTAACTGGGGTTGATGTGAAATATTTTTGAAGTTTTACAACATGAGGAGAGGAGTGCTGCTGCATTTATTTGGACATGCCGGTAAAGTTGCACTAAGGAGCAGTCCTAAACAACTTATTAAACTACTTCCTGCAGAATGAAAGAAAATGTCTATTATTTCAAAAGCTAAGCAACTCAACTTTGATAAGATACAAGCTTTCATCTATAAGACAGTTGCACACAGACACATGGATCAAGGATAAGGAAATGTAACAATCATTAGGATTTTTAGGTTTCAGTACAATGCTTGCAAAGATCAGGGGGACCTGAACAACAAAAATTATTACGTCAATAAGGACACTTTCATTCTTTTTTTATCAGTGGCAAACATTTTTTATCAGCTTAACATTTACACCTTTTTATCAGTACATAGACTCTAGCCTGAGCTAATAGGTGTTTTATAGTTTGCTCTTTTGTAAACATACACAAATGCAATTTTGCAGAAGTAATTTATGTTAGAATATATTAACACTAACTTTAGTATTTTTCAGAGCCTGAAGACAATGTGGAAGGAAAGAAGTAAAACAAGAAACAAATTATTAGTGCTCCAGTAGCCTAAACATAATTTTAGAACAAAAGCTTTTCAAGAGATACAAAACCCTTTGTTGCTGGTAGGAGACCAAATTATGCTTCTTTATGTTATGCTGCTGTAAACTTAAGAAGACACTAGATTAAATGTAGTTTAAGCAGGTGTCTGACTCTGGAGAGTAATGCTTAGCACCCTAACATAGAAAGAAATTAATGTTATTTTTGCTGCTTTTTTAAGAAAAAGAAAAAAATTGTTTCTCTGATCTCTCATACAGGAAAAATACACTCACAAAATGAAGATGGAAACATTTCATAGACAGTCACTACTGTGAAAAGTAATTTTACCTTGATATTAAAAATTATATTGTTGACATTTTATTTTCCAATAAACACTCTTTTATGGATTGTTGTGCAACTATCCAAGTCACTACGATGCCCTTTACAATTTTATCTTATTTCACTGAATGGGCATCAAACGTGTTAAAATATAGAAATCTTGTCATCAAAGATTTTCTGCGCAAGCAGGCAAATTTAACTACAATACTAACTTCTGACTACTGAAAAGGATTTCTACCTTGGTCTTAAGCATGCATCAGCTTCTTATAATACATTTCATTCTATTACAAAAGATATTTCTAAAAAGTGAGCCCAAAGTCCTGAACAAAGCATATGGGTATTTTAAGGCTCTGGAGAGCCATCACTGATCTGTGGGCCAACTGTCAGCAGGAGCTGTAATTCAGCTAGGGATCAGGATTCCTATCTAAAACACCTCCCGAGGCAGTCAGCCCTGAGGGGGTGAGAAACAGGAATAAGCTCTTCTTAGATGAAGCTGCAGTGCAAGTAACAGGAGAAATATGCTCTCAGCCCAGTAAATCTCTTTTCTGCACCTCCTTCCCTCCCTAAGGAAAAAAGGAAGAAACTCTCTTAGATCAAAGGCAAATGGAGGACAGAAAAAATAACAATTAATGGTATCTTAACCATTTTATTTTTATACTCTCCTTTCATGACACCATTCCTAGGGACTGCCTATCAAAATACCTATTGTATATCTCAATGGAAAATAAATTCACAGTTTTTGTTGACTTCAACAGGTGCTAGAGGTACATTATTTTAATGACCATTTCCTCAGTTATTAAAAGCTCCACAGTAGCTTTTAGGAAGAAAGTTTCTTCATATGAACAGTTATGTTACCCACAGCACTGCATCCATTTCTGCAAACACATCACTGCATCCAATCAAGCAAACAGAACCAAGCAAGTATAAGTCTGATCTACGTTGGACCTTATCATTTTCTATATGGAAAATGGAATTTATTTCACCACTGTTAAATAAGAGAAAGACCCTTTTACTTTCCTCTTAGCAAGCGGCAGGTATGCCTGTGGGACAGGCTGCCCATTAGGCAAGGCAAGAGGAGGACTGGAGGCTGGGATCTTTGTGATTGCATGGCAGGCTGGGACCTGCCATGTGATCTTGAGCAAGTCGCTGCATACTCCTGAGCTTCTTTTTCAAAGAAAAAATGTTCAGCCTACCATTTCAGAGAATTCTGCGCATGGCTGTCGCACTTGGTATGGTGAACACAACACTGCTTTTGCAGGATTTGCTGCAGACAGTTGTTTGAGGTTAAGTCAGAGGACTATGTGTATGGGCTCCAAGTGCACCCTCCCATCGGGAGTTTGGCTGTGGAGCTTGAGGCCAGCCCAGAGCCAGAGCAGCCCCAGGGAACCACTGGCCCCTACAGCACCCTGACACACTTTTTATGTGGTTGTATAGCGTGCAAATATGGCCAAACCCTGTCATCACTTTTATACTCAACTCTTCCATGGGAGCTTCACATTTAAGGCAGTTGCAGAGAAACTCAGAAAATTCTAAGGACATTAGGCTCTCTTAGCCTGACCCATCTTGAGCTATCAGTTCATAACACTTTCAAATCATTTATTGACAGCAGACAATATTACAAAAGACAACAGTATGACTAACCTACCGATTGTATTAATTTACATCATTTTCACTCACAAACCTATCTGTTTTCACTGTCATTTTTAAAAACTATCTAAATTATTTCCTCTTGTCTCCAAAAGTAATTTCAATAAAGCACTGGTTGTCTATTCACTACTTCTGCACTGCCATTCACCTTGTGTGGCTGAACGATCAGTAATTTTCTGAATGCAGCCATCAGCTCGTCAATTGAAGCACTGAGAGAAACATAGCCTGTAGCAAACAACGCAATTTTTTTCTAACAGAACATGAGTAGTGTCTATCAGGTAGCTGTGAAGTTTCTTTGTAAATGTCTATGATGAGTCTGCTACAGGTCTCTTGTATATGAATGCCATGTATCTTCGATAGCAATGACACCTTGGCTAAAAAATGCCCATGTTAGCAGACTCAGCAGGGCTCTGATCTGGATCACACATGCCATGTCAACCTACTCACAACAATTTTGGCTACAAGCATCTGGTGTCTGTAATGCACAAATGTGGAGACTTCTGCCCCTCTGAGAAAACATCTGTGTCTCACAAATGAACAGCACACCCTGAACTAGGGTTGTGAAACTGAAGTAAGGAGACATACCAGGCACCTGCTCTGCACAGAAATCCATCCTAGCTCTGCAGGGTGCTATAAAGCCAGAGCTGATACCAACATTTTTTTCTTTAAGAATTAGTATTAGTCCAATTTCCAAACTGCTACTTGGTTGCAAAAATTAGGGCACATTGTGTACAGAAGGGTGTTATCAAGCAAGTGATAATATCCTGTGCAAGTTTCATTAAAAAAAACCCATTTAGATATCTAAGAGTTCCACTTCACAGCAAGAGCTGTTTCCTACCAACAATCTCCCCAGTTTAAGGATGAGGAAAAAGATAGCAAAAAAATGCTCATACCCAGCAGAATGTGTTAGTGCGTACACACTAATAAACAAGCAGAAATAGTAGTGATTCTAAGCTAAAGAACACAATTTATAGCCTCTGTCACTGAGGCTTACAAGCTTGCCATGGGCAAATCACAGTAAGCTTTCATAGCATGACTTCACAGGACAGCTTAAATCCAACACTAAGAGAAGTCCTATCTCAAAGTCTCCTGGTAGCTAGGATTATGTGTAATGCTTCCACAGCCTCTTCCCACCTTAGTCCATAGGAACAAGTTCAGGAGCACAAGCAAGGCAACATACCCACTTTTGCATGTCCACTATTATCAGAATACTAGTCACAAGAGCTGCTCATGACAATTACATCAACAAGAAATTTTAGGAACAGTTTAAATCAAGGACAATGAATTGTCTCTGTGAACATCAATATGGAACTTTGCACCCAGAAGAGCCACAGTGAAGAAAGCACAAAATTATTCTAGGACAAACTAAGGCAAACAGAATAATAAAGCACATATTAACTAAAGCATGTAAAAGCAGCTCAGCAAGAAGCCATTCTACACGGCTGAGCATTACATGGCAACATTTTCTGGAGAAAACAAAGTTGTAATGACAGCACATTTTGTGCATAAGGAATTCAGTAATCCTTTTAATGGGAGAATAACAGTTATTTCAACTTACTTAGAACCCAAGGACTGAAACAGACACCAGATTACTGACTATATTAAATAGATACTAAAACCTGCACTCCTTACCCTTGACAGTTATTTAGCACTATGATAGAACAGAAAGTAGGAAAGAAATAGGAGAGAGGTCTCCTGTCAAAATGGACCAAACTGGAGGACACATCACTAATCCCAAATAACAAATGATAAGGGCTCACTCTGCAAGGTGCACATAACACTAGCTCCATTTGTTTTGAGAGATTCATCATAGCCACTTCCTTGCAAGTGGAAGGAGGACATAAAACCTAAGCAGCTCTTAAAAAAACAGAAACAAATTCAAGAAAAGCAAAGTTTTTTTTCTCCCTTTCCCTGTGTAAAAAAAAAAAAAAAAAAACAAGAGAAAGATAAAGACATAATTTGAAGGCACCAGCAATAGGATAAAGGATCAGATATTGTCAGAAATTCCTTCCAAGTTATTTTTCCTTCTCCCACAAAACCCTGATACATCATTTTCCTCATTCCTCTCCTCTGGCATAAAAATTATGACTGTGATCCTTTGCCCCCACATTTGGCAGAGGGGTTGAGGAAAGAGAAAGTGAGAAAGCCTGACCTCAGCATATACACAGAGCCACAAAGTTGATTTTAGAAGTTCTTCAGGTGGCATTGGCTCTTGACTGAGACACCAAATGAAATTAAACATTCTGTAGATCTGAATTCCAACTACAGCAATAAAAAAAAAAAATAAAATATCCCACCAGGAAAAAAGAAACTTGCAATAAACTTGCTGACAACAGTTGGAGGGTCTGCCCCACAGAGAAATCTTCCTTTGTCCAGATTTCCAAGATTTGTCATACTTCAATGCAAAAAAGGAGCCAATGAAAATCCTTGTGTTTTCTAATGCTCACAAGACAAGACTTTGACAGGAGCATGGCTCTAACCTTTGATACACACTGTAGCAGCAGCTTGACTGGCTCTTTCAGATCCTGGCTCAGTGCTTTTAAGAAACTGGACAGTCACTTTATTTCCTCTGTTGAAGCTGTCACGTTTTGCAAAAGTAGACAAATATTAGCTGTCTATCAAGAAAAGCATGAGATCAACTCTGCACTCAGTCAATTAGGGTTTTTTGTTTGCTTCTGTTGTTTTTTACCCCCAATGGGTGAGGAACAACTTGCTACTAACATTTACCTCAAAACCATTCCTACCTTAAAGCCAGACTCAGGCAAACTGCTGATGCAGCTATCAACAACATCCTCAACAGACAAATTAAATTACAAGTGTTACATTATTATTAAATCCAAATGGGCTCTATCTCCCTGTATCCAGCTCATTTGCTAACATTAGATATTTTCCCAATACACACTTCCAGAGGGATTCTGTCTTCCTCCTTAATCTGTGGCTCAGGTTGCATTCACTGGGAAGAACTCATTCCTGAAGGGAACACTTGAACTTTTGGAACTCAGATCCTTTCAGAAGTAATGTAGATAGAATTAATTTATCCTTAATTATTTCCCTACAAAAGTGGCTTGCTTCTAGGCCTGTATCTATATAAGCCTAAAAGATACAGGCCTAGAACTACTTCAGTGAAAGTATAGAGGAATGAAAATATCAAGTTGCTATTTTCTATACATAATTAACAATTCCTTGTCTGGATGACAGCTAAAACTCCTTTGTCACCCACCTTAAGACTCTGGTGGGCCAGTCTGACACGTGAAGGTTACAATCTTCAGTTTATCACCTTGCTGCTGCTCCCTGCTTCCTCACTTATCCCACCCAAAACCTCCACTCTCTTACCCCCTGTTTCTCATTTTGATACTCCTACTATCTTCTGCTGATCTGATTCAAATCAACACCTGGCATGAAAGTGTTACACAAAAAAGAAAGTCAGTGAATTTGTTTTTTGTCACAGTAGAAAAACAAATTTATTCAAGGAACGTACCAAAAACCTCAACAGAATGGATATGTACAGCTCTTTCCTCATAAAGGATTGAAAATTGACATGAGGTAATAAATTACTTCTGAGTGACAATGAGTTGGAATAGCCAATCCTCACACATAGATACAGTATTGCTGTTTTTTTCCGTGTTTATTTTTTGTTTCTCCTACAGATACCATTAAAGCCATCAAAACCATCTCTGGAACTCATTTGTAAAAAGTCAATCCAGTCTGTGGTCACTCTTTAGAGACCATCACAGCTTGGATAACTCAATGTTTCTGACATCTTGTTCTGAACAGTGGCCTTAAGCAATGTACCATACATTCTCCAGCCAATAAGGCGTGTATTATTTTCTTCATACTGAATTCCCTTAAAACAAGAAAAGCCATGTAAAACTTCCTTATGGGAAGCTATTAAAGTCGGTTAAACCAGACAGCTTCAAAGACTCTTTCTGCAAACTTAAAGTGAGAAGGAAAAAATCTGACATTAACTCTCCAAACCTATTCAGGAAAAAAGGCTAAATTTCTTACTCAATGGCAATGACACTCCCTCTTCAATTAAGTAGTTTCATTTCCTGAATCTATCTATTATCATCCCACATAAATTTTACTCCAGTTTTAAGGTACTTTTTTCTCTTTTGTAAATAAGAATATTACAGTATTATTATAAATTAAAACCTATGTCAGGTTAAAAATGTTATGGTTATGTATTGGTATTGAAGCAAGGAAGAAGATCATTAGTTTATGCCAACTACAGATTTTTTATGATCTTCAGCAAGTTTATTAAAAGCAAACAATGACAACCCTTGAGCTTTTTCTTTTTACTCTGGTTCATTAACACACACTAAGCTTTTGAGGACACAAACCATCTCATAAATTCTGCATTTAGACTTTGATAGGGTGGGCATTCTATCCACTGCACTGTACACAATACGTCATATTACCTCAATACTGACACTATACCGTAGCAATAGGAAAAACGTAAAAAGTTGAGGCAGGAAGAGAACTAGGGAAATTTAGAAAAGCAACAAAAGAGAATTCTTTAAAAGGACACCTTTTAGTTCATTTATCACAGATCCATGTGAAAGTAGGCTATTTTAAGTAGACAATTACAGTAAATACAAAGGTTAGTGGCTCACTTACTGTTTGCAACAGTTTAACATACAATTTGTGAACAGTCTCTCTTTGTTAAAGGCATGGAAGGATACCCACCCCGGGGTTTTGACTTCAGATGCAAGGTAGGCAAGGGAGCTACATTCTGGTCGACGTGTCCAGTCAGGACAATTTAACATGCAAAAGCACTGTTCTTGGCTAGAATAAAGTGCAGATGGACCTGGAAGTGAGAGCTGTTTACTTGGAAATAGTTTGCAAAGGGTATGCAAAATGATGTGGTGTGTCTGTTGGAATAATGAACTGTGACTCTGAAAAGCATAAACACTGCTGGAACACTCTTACTTAGAGATCAGGGTCTGGCTCAGTGACAGCCTGTTTGGCTAAAGAACTGAAGTAGAATGAAAGGGTGACATAGAAGAAAAAAATTAATTGAGAAGCACAATATATTATTTCCCCACTCACAGCTACACGTGTATTTACCCAGCACCCCTTCATGTCAGTGGAAGAATGTCTCTTTTGTGTCAACATGAGCTTTTTTAGGCATTCAGTTGCTGCTTAAGAATTTCACACTGTCAAGAAGTGAAACAATGATAAATGTTGTCAGAAAGTGAAGGAGGAATATCTATCATGCCAAAGAAACTATATAAATAATAGAGATGATAGAACTTATTCTATGAAACACTGTGTTAAGAGCATAATCTTCATGAACACATGAGATATGGATCAGAAACCAACCTAAATATTCTCTTACCACGTCCTGTTAATATCAGCTGCAATAAAGCTGTGCAGAAAATTTTGAAATTAATACGTTACAAATATTACTGGAAAAATTACTTGAATCTCAACTTCAAATTGTTCAATAGACTGTTTAACAACTGATATTCACAAGGAAATCCTATAAAATTCCTAGATGTATCTTTACAGTTCTTGACAGTTCTGTCTTTTTTTCTTAAAAAAGAAAAAGTACAGCAACATTTAATTGCTAGAATGACTTGAACTTATTACAGTACTAACAGCTTCACCAAACTGGGAAAAATCTCTGTCTGTTAGGAGGCTTATAACAATATATATATTCACCAGCTATGTGATGCTGAATTCTCACTTCTGCAGTTGCTTGTTTTACAGTAAAAGAACAGAAGGTTCTTCTAAGTGTACTTTATCAGATAGCTGAATAACAACATTTTGGCTTCAAAAGACAGCAGACGAGGTTTGTATTAACTGGACATGTTTGGTGTAGTTCAGTTCATTAGAAATAAGATTCTCATCAGTAACTCCATCTGTCATCCAGAACCCTGAAAAAAAAGTAGTACAGCCAGTACAGAAGTTGCATTTTGGCCATTTGCATGGTAGGAAAAAGAAATATAAGAAAATAATCAGAAAATTGAAGTATCATTACTAATAACAGTTCACTTGTTACTCAGAACAATATACTCATATCAAATTCTCCTAAAGAAAAATCCTGAAAAATCTCTTCTCTTCCCTTCCATTTCAGAACAGTGAGGCACAACAAAAACCACTGCTGAAGAGGCCTAGTTTCAAAAGGCCAGGGAGAACTGACAAAGGAGCCAATCACTGCTTTGTTTCTCTCATCTGTAGGTATGAGAGAACCACTCCCTGATGGGGCTGAGAGCATCCTTATACATTATGGGCTTCTCTCAAGCCTAGTTATCAGTGGTGACTCTTCTTAGTAAGGTCATTATTCTTTTAGGATTGAAACAAAACATATCTGCTGTTCCCATTGCATCAGGGAGACAACAGCACCAACTTGCTGTCACTTTTCATTCTTGTTGGTTGCTTCTGTTTAAAAATGTCTTCTCCCCACTCTCTCAACAGACCAGCATAGCTTCAATTCCAATGAACAGTGGAGGAAATAAAATGAGACACTTCTCTAACATGAGCAAGAATCCGGCCATCTTCAGAATGGTAAAAACAGAACAAAGTAGTTTCTCTAAAAAGCCTGTTCACCAGTATTATAACAGGGACAAAACCACCCAAAAGAACAAAAAATCCCTGCATGAAATAAATACCTGTGAGATAATTTTGAATTTCTAAGCAAACAAATTTTTATGAAATATTACTTGCTTTGACTGTTCAAGTCTATGGTAGAAATGTTCCAAAATAACCAAAAATTAAAAAACCCCAACCAGCTAGAAGATGTCCACCAATGAAATGCTCCTTGAATCTACTCTGTTATTTCTAGTTTAAGACAAACATATTTCCCTTTCAGAATCATTACATAACATTTTAAATCAATATATAATTTTAGTCACACATGTAATAACCCCATCACCTTAATCAAAGGCAGGTTACTTCTACAGTCTAAAGCTAATCTGCATGCAGGCAGCTGGCTCTAAGTAAAGGTGCTTTTATCACACAACAGACAGATGTTTCTGAATTGTTTTTTTGTAATTGTCAGATAACCTGACATATCTTTTATAACAGTATGTGAGCTTTCTCTTACCCTCTAACTTTAAGTGCTGCCATTTATGCCTCAAAAGAAAAAAAAAAAAAAAAAAAAGGAGAAAAGCTGACAGCTTGAAGATGGCGAAGTCTTTGCACTATGGAAGCTTCATGGCAGCCATGGGAAGGAAAAACAGCTACAAGAATGGGAATACGTAGCTGTCTTAAGGAGAGAGAGCTGGAGATGAAGGAATCAGCTGGTTTCAGGCAGCACAAAACAGCTCAGCATTGTCCCAGTTCGTAAGTCTGCACATGTTCACTGCAAATACATCCCTACATAAGCTCTGACCTGTTCTCTTTTTTCACTGCTTCTAAGGGAGACAGAAATATTACTGCCATACTACCAGTCCCAATTTGAGATTTTACATACAAATAGAAGATTAAAATTACAAAGGTAAAAATAAAGTTAGATGTAGCAGATCCTTAGGAAAACAGACAAACACATATGTATGTCTTACAGAAATGTGTGAAAACTGGCAGCACACATTTAGATGCCATAGATCTGTAAGTATGGCAAAAAAGTAACAGCAGGAGGAAAAAGCACAGTGCATCGGCTTCAAGACTGAAGGGTAACAGTTTACTTCTGAAGACCGTGCAGGCTGATGATCTACACTGACAAGAATAAAATGGAAACTGAGATGATGGCTTACTTATAAAAATGTTAGGAGATTCCATGAACTACTACATCACAAGAAAGAATACAGACTTATTCTTCAGATGAAGATTTTGAAATAGTTCACTGCAGTCTGGTCACATACAAGTTTTGGAAACATTCAATACTGCTGTGTATTATTTATCATTCATCATAATGTGCTTTTAAATATTTGCTTAGCACACCTCCTGTAGTAGTCTTTATTCTCTGTATATATTCACCATAATACTGTAAAATTATTTGACTTACTTTACATAATATATATTCAGCAGTTATTTTTCATAAATCTGTGAATTCTGAAATTACAGTTTCTGTTAAAGAGTCATCATTTAATAACCATGACAACCAGTTTATCTGAGAGATTTCAGTTATTTTACTGTACAATGAAAGCATACTGCCATTATGGCCACTGGCAAATATTAAACCTAATATGTATAGCTTAGATTGACCCAGTTAGATACATTCATGGTAAATCTCTGACTTAAACAGAAAGCCACACTCTTACAGAAGTATAAAAACAACAGTCTTCCCCTGGTGAGAAAACAGATACTCTCAGGTCTTTTTCAGTATTTGAGGGAGGTCTCTGACCACAAAAACTGACAGAAATTCAATGTGGAGCCAACTGAAATTCTAGCCTGGTGACAACTATCACAGACTTCATTTACAGTGATGCTTCCGTTTCTTCCTCATGACAACTCCAAATTAAAGAGGACTTTAAAAAACAGTTGGGCGTCTCCCCCCTCAGTATAGCCATTTTTCCCTTATTTAAAAAGATGAAGTCATAGATGCTCAATGAAAACAGTTAAAAGATTTAAGCTGAGATTTGCCTTACCCTGCTAAAGAAAAATACACATACACTTACAGGCGTACACGCATTCTTTCCTTCAAATATATCTTCTGAAGACCTTAAAGGCTTCAAATCCAACCCAATATCAGAATTATCTCTAAACTCCCAAGATCTATTTACATTTACAATTGTAGCAGTCATTGAAGACAGATACAATTTGAGATCACAGTTTTCCTTTCATCTAGCATCCATTTTAAGTTTTAAATACAGGTAGATGAAAACGGCTGTTATCTGTAAAGAGTTTTGGAAAGTATAAACAAAAATTAGTCAAATTTATAACGAAAAGTAGTTGGCTACTGATGTGACGATTTTGCACAGGCATGCTTATTATACAAGGAACACTGAAGGGCCTCAGCAGCAGTTGTGTTTTGCAATGTGATGTATGTGGGGGGATGTACAAAGATCACTT